>JAWDJD010000002.1:259335140-259455140 GCA_035047305.1 Bradypodion pumilum | reverse complement strand
ATGTGTCAGCACATCTGGGGAATAATACAGGCTGCACGTCCGGAAAGAGATTTTCTGGGATTCGCATTCAAATTGCGATATTGATCTTTGTTGTTTTTTTTCTGCCGAGGGATGCACTTGGCATGAGAATCAGAGGATGGAAATTGTTTGGGAGGTGCTTTTTCTTCTGCAAGCCAATTTCATCGTCTGCATTTCAGGTACGTAGCAAAACATAACAAAACAGGAGGAGAAGTGTGCCTCCCTGATCTTGCTTTCCTTCTCTCCCCTCCTCCCCTATACATTCCAGCAGAAAATGTTTTTACAAATGAAGTAAATTGCCTTAATTTTAGAGAGTGTGGATTTGTTGGGGGGAAAAGAAAACCCATCTTGTGTGTTTGTCTGTTCTCTTTATTCTGAAAACAGTTCAATAATCTTCCTGTACTAGTTTGGAATAGAGGAAAGCCATAGTGTGTGTTTTCCCTCCTCCTTTGTGGTTTCTATTTTTTTGGAAGGATGAGCTGGTGACCATAAATGAACTGCTCTGTTTCATTAATTTTGGATGTGTTGTGGTTTTGAAAGTTGTTCAAGTTCTCTCCTTGGAAGGGGAATCTGGTTTTCTAGGACATTTTAGCGTTCCCTAAAGCTGTGGTTTTAAACTGGAGATGCTGCATCTCTCTCTTGCACCTCCCCCCCCCTTTACTCTAGGGGTGTCCAATCCAGATGTTTCTGGCAGTCATAGTGGGCTACTCCTTGGCTTCCTAATTTTGTCCTGATTTTGTAGATGGCAGGTAATTCCAGTTGCTCATAATATCTTGTCCAATTAATGACTGGTAGACATGGCGTGGTGATGCCCAGCATTGAGGATTACAGCTATTTATTTTCTGGGCCAGGGAAGGCGAGGGAGAATTCATTCCTGCTTCAAAAGGTTTTGTTGCTTCATTAATTTGACCTGCCATTTATGTTGAAAGGATTGTGTTGCAGCCAGAAAGCAACAGAGAAAGCAGTGTAGCGGCTAGCTGTGGAGTTTGTCCGGTGCCCCAATCCTGGCTTGCAATTACCCTTCCTTTGGGTTGGATGCTTCTGCTTTGCAGTTTTTAAGCAGGAGGCAAAATATTAGATGCAGAGGGGGCAAACCCAGGGGAGGGTTGTCTCCAAAGTGTATGTCTCCTCCCGTCTCCCCATGTCTCTTTTGGTTTTGGATTGGAATCAGCCATCAGCTTCTCACTGCATTGGCAGCCCCAGTCAGGTAATCACAGTCTAGCCAGCCCATTTTGGAGCCAATCTCTCTCCTCCGCTCTGAGAATCTGCATCCTTTCAACTTTTCACCCATTTGGTCTTTTCCTATGTGACTGGCAATGCCAACAGCCTGCATCCCTAGAGTGGCACAAGCTGAAGCTGTCCTCTAGGATATACTCTGTTCCCTCAGTGACCATCCCTGCAGTATGGCCAGCAGCCTTGCAACACAGTGTCAGGATTCTCTCTTTTGTGGAGGGAAGGGGAGGGAAGGAGGGAGGAAGATAACATTGCAGCTTGCTCTTGCATCCTGTCATCTTCTTCTCACACCAGAAGCACTCCTGGGAACATGATGCCATGATCCACAGCAGTTTCTCATCTCAGGATGCAGCCAGTATCATCTGTGGTCCCTCTCACTCTAAACTCATTTAAAGAGGTGCCGACGCTCCATTTGGCTTTGCCCTCTTTCAAAATCTTAGCCTTTTTCTACTGTGCCCCCCCCTGCCAGGAGCAATGGGAGAAGAAAGTGGCCCTCAATTTGCTAAGACTGGCCTCCCCTTCTCTCTCTCTATCTTGGGCTGTCTGGAGACAGGGGGCTTGTAGCCCCTGGATTGGGAGAGTCCCAAGGAACCTGTTCTAGACAAACAAGAGGCAGGGAGCCCTTTCCTTCCAATGCTCTTGCTATCTGTAGAAGCTGTGTTGGTGCAAGGCAAAAGGGGGCTCATGGAGTAACCCCACCCCTACTAATTAGGGCATTGGAAAAGAGGGTGGGGGCTCTGTGTTCTCCAGCTATCCTGAACATCTTCCCACAGATAGTTATTTTTTGCTTGCAACTTACTGACTAATCCTGCTACCACTGATGACAGACAATTGGTACTATCATTACTGGTGCCTTGAGCAAGCCTGAATTGACACACATTATTAATCAAGAGGGTGAAGATTCATTGGAAGCTGCTCCCACTCTGCATATTCTCCTTCCCAAAGGAGAACTCTTCTAGTCTAGCATGGCTGCTGTCTGTGGTGCTGAATGTGACTGACACCACCTGTGCCTATGAGCTCCACCTGGGGGCCTTCATTCCCAGATATTGGAGCTTGCCCAATCACTGCTCCTGGTGGTGGTGGGTGAGGGCAAATAATATATTATATAATAATATATTTTCCTTTAAGTGGGGAAAAAGCTATTTATATATGGAGACTTTGAAAATAATAATAATAAGAAGGAGCACATAGTCTGGCAGGACCAAGAACCTCCTGCTCCAACATCAGTAGTGCAAGGCAAAAAAGGAAAAGCCAGAAACGGGATACTTGTCATCCCTTTCAATTGTTTGGTTAGCAAACTAATGTTTTAAGAGGAGAAAATTAATGTAGAAGGGTTTCTTTTTGAATTTTTTATATTTACCATTGATTGATAGCCCTCTCTCTTCTGGATTAAAGAATAAATGTTACTGTTTATTGCTCTTGCTTGGCCAAATTTGTTTAAATATCCAAATAATTTGTGCCAATCCAACGGAGGGTGTTCAGAAGCTTATTTGCCTCTTCTTTCCCCTTTGTCATCCTTACTATGCAAGTGTAGAAATGTCCACTCAGGATAGGATAGCAGATTTATTTATTTATTGCTAATAGTAAATATCAGCCATACTCCAGAATGTCCTGTTGTTTAAACATTACATGTTGCTGTCTGTAGCATATGTAGATTTTTTTTCCTAGGATCTTTTTCTGGTATGATTGGAATAATGAACAAAATATTAGAACAGATAATGAAGACTCCTATGATTTTTCTATATCTAACAACTTAACAAAATGTTTCATTTTGGAATCCATTTTTATATTCTAAAGCACACATTTGGCATGTATAATATGGTTGAGACTTTTTTAAAAAATGACACAGAAAATCTTAGCAGCAATGACTAACAGTAGAGGAAAATATAGACTCACCAGTTGCAGAATTTAAATAATTAGAAATTAAAATAATGGGCTTTTCCCATTTTTGGTCTCTTTGTAAGTGGAAGATTAATGGTTGTGTAGATCATTTTCTTCAGCTTTTTTTCTATTGAATAGAAGGATTTGTATCCTTTATCACTATTGCTATGTACTTATGTATATAGGTACATAATAGGTAAAGGTAAGGTTTACTTGAATGTATTATTTTTGCCTTTTGACCATGTCTTTTGACTTTTTCAACACCACTAATGGAAGTGTCTTTAAAGAGAATCCAAGAAGACATTTGGAGAACCTTTCTTTACAATAATATATTCACTTAATCACAGCTTTTACTGCAAATAGCCTCTTACCTTGGCAAATATTCTTTTTCATTCCATAATTGAAACCAAGGTTGCAGAATAAATGCTGTTGCTGGGTTTTCTATTGCAACTTTCCTGCCTCCTTCCAATTTGAATAGATTCTATTAAGCAGAACATGCAAAGGTCCTGCAATGAGAGGTGAAGATAACTGAAGAATTGTTACAGAACCACTTAAACCCTGGATGTGCTCCAAATAGGGGAATGGTGTAATTGTGTTACTGTTTTGCCAGTCCTTAACTATTTACTGTACTCAGTTGATTCACATATTCAACTTCTTTATTGAGAGTTTTACTTTGTTACCAAAATCTTGCTTATCTTATAGAGAAATAGCTTTAAGAGGGAGAAGCAAATGGATTGTGGCTTTTCATATTCCTAGCATTCAATTGGTAGTTTGCTGCAATTTTAGTCATTTTCCTGCAATTTTAGTCATTTTCCTGCAATTTTGAGACTAGATATTTACTTTTTCTGACAATAAAATGCATTTATGCATACTCAACACTTTAGGAGGTGGTCAAATTGGGTCTAGGGAAGAAATTTGTGGGGGTGGGTGGGTTTGGTGCTTTGGAAAACCTGATTTTGCAAGAAGTCAAAGAATGTCACATGGGACAATCTCTACAGATGCTACAGTATGGCATCATTAGCAGAACGCTGTGCCAAAGAAACTGTGTCAGAGCAAAGATGTCAAAATAAGATCCCATCCATCTGCAGCTCTCTGAGACCTTTAGATAATCATGACACTGTGTAAAAAGCATATGGATTACACTGTGTGCTTCTCTATCCCAAATCCTTTCTCTATGTAATGCTGTGACAGATTAATTAGCAGCAACATTTGCAGCTGTAGGTGGGATGTTGCTGATGACATACATAAAGGCTGACACATTTCTTTCCACAGTCATTTGTTTTGCACAAGCCATTAGTACTGTTTTCACCATATTAAAACATGCGGTGGCCAGGTGCAAAAGACAACATTAATATATCCTCTAAAATATTGGCAGTAAGGGACACAGATATACCACAGTTGCATTTATTATAATTGGGTAATAACCACTGGTGGCATAGTGGTTAAACTGCTGTACTACAGCCAAAACATTGTGAGCTTGTTCCTGACCAGGGCTCAAGGTTAACTCAGCCTTCCATCCTTCTGAGGTCAGTAAAATGAGGACCAAGCATGTTGGGGGCAAAATGCTAATTAACTTGTAAACTGTCCAGAGAGTGCACTAAGCACTATGGGGTAGGTATCTAAGTGTTATTGCTATATTTTAGTTTGAGGTATGGTGCACTTGTTAATGTACATTAAGCTTGCTACATAGTATGTCATTACTATTGTTTGTGCTGTGGTGCGAGCAATTCAAGTAACATTAATCGTCTTGCCTCTCTCCAGAACTCACAACACTTGGTCTCAGGGATGGGAGGCCATGCGCCGCTGCCGCATCCCCACCTTCCAAGCCCCAGAGGGCTCAAAAGGATGCTGCCCCATGCCGCCGAGGACTCATCTTGCCTCTCCCTGGGACTTGCAACACCTGGTCCCAGGGATGGGAGGCCAGGTGCTGCCGCTGCGTCCCTGCCTTCTGAGCCCTGGAGGGCTCAAAAGGACACTGCCCCATACCGCTCAAGGACTTAGCCCTCTTTCCCGGCCTGGCATTTGCCGCAGGGAAGAGTGAAAGTGAACTCCTGGGCTTATACTGGCATGGCAGAGACTTTATAAAGTTGAGTGCTGCTGCTGCCTTGTTTTGACCCGCTTCCCTCACCTGGTCTTGGCCGCGAGAGTCCTTCTTCTTTTCTTTTCTTTTGTTCTTTTTATGTTGTATGTTTACTGACATTGTATCTTATTTTCTGCTGCTGCCTGCTGCAGGCAGCATGCCCCAATGTAAACTGCTTGGAGTCTCCTCCGGGAAGAGACAAGCAGTATATAAGTAAAACTATTATTATTATTATTATTATTATTATTATTATTATTATTATTATTATTATTATTATTATTATTATTATTATTATTATTATTATTATTATTATTATTATTATTATTAAGCATGATTAAATTGTGTGAAAATCAGTGGATAGAAAGGATAATTAATAATGACCTTGACTTTCATGGATTTTAATGAGGTGTAAGCATACTTCCTCTGAGTTACAACAGGATTTGTTAATGCGTTGACACTGAGTAACGCTGGTCAATAATGAAGTTTCCCAAAATTACTGAGGTTGTCCAATGACTTAAATTGGGCACATATGCTATGCGTGTGTCCTGATCGTTAGAAACATCTGATAACTGGACATTTTAAGCTCTCTTGCTTGAAAACTGGGACATAGTCTGCTTTGTAGTGGAAACATACTCAAACAAGAACAGGTAAAGTTCTAGTGAGGACGTAGTAGAAAAGTGAAGCTTCAAACCTGTGGGAGTTGGCAATTACAAGCTGGAATCTATGTTTAAAAATAGTAGAAGCTTCATGGGGAGAAACTTCTTGGAGAAGGGAAGTCTCTGGTAACAGCCAAGTAAATTTCTGTCTATAGTAGTAGATGCGCTCAGTTTAGTTTTAATACCTAATGTCTTTATACTTAATTTTTTTACTGGTTTGACAACAATGAGATGTTGTCTTGATGGTGGTTGGATTTCTGAAGGTGCTTAGATCTAAACTTATTTCTCACATGCAAGTTCCTTTTACTTTTGGCATCTTCCTTTGATTTCAGCAGAACTCATTTCCAAAGGAGGTGTTAAGGTGGAACAGGGTGGGGAATGAGTCTGATGGAACTAGGCAATTTAAGGGTGTTTGCTGCTCATGATACATAGAGTGCAGTGTATACATGTGCTCTGCAGAAATGCATCCCAATGAGTTCAGTGAAGTTTTCCTCCAGGTGAATTTGTACAGGATTGCAGTCTTAAGAAAGTTCATCACTTGAGTCCAACTAGATTGTCAAATAATAATTCTTATCAGTGTGCTAGGGTAGTGATGGTGAACCTTTTAGAGACCTTGTCCCCAGACTCACCTTCACCACAGACTCAACAGGCTGCTGTCTGTGCCACACCCTCAAGCTGCATGTGAGCTGCCTAGCTTACCTCAGACAGGGGATGGAGGAAGTGCTCCTATTAGGCTGCTGGGCAGAGGGGTGGGGGCAAACTCTGTACTGGGGGGAGGGAGGAAGCACTCTCATGGGGTTCCTGGGCGGAGGGGCGGGTTGAACTCTGTACTGGGGGAGGGAGGAAGTGAGGTGCTGGGCATAGGGCTGGGGCAAACTGTGCAAGGGCAATGACGTGGTGCCCACAGAGAGGGCTCTGAGTGCCCCTTCTGGCACACATGCCATAGGTTCACCACCACTGTGCTAGGAAGTTTAACAGAGCTGGGAATAAAAAAAATGGTGCTATCCATGTTGATCACTGGGCAGCATCTGTAACAAGTCATTTAATTGCAAAAATCTCCATATTTTTAGCTTTTGGGAATATGTCACAGAAGGATAGCTTAATTGTACTGTGCAAACTGTATTGTAATTATTTTTATCAGAAAACTAAACCTAAGGCAAAAGGCTATCTCAGCTGGTGTCTCACCAGACGGTCAGATTAAAATCTGTTGCTTGTAACTATTTTTGATTTTTTGCTTTGCTATCACACTCTTAATTGAATTACAAGTTCAAACCTTAAAGATACAATTATTTTAAGAATTCAGCTTACTAGAGCTATTAAAAAGCATGCTGACTTCTTGATTTCAGGGTTTCCTTAGCCAGTTCAGTAGTAAATACATACATTTTTAATGAAATGAAATTTAGATGTTTAATTCTAAAAGATATTGCACTGTACCCATAACACACAAGGTTGACAGAAATAATTGCTCAATAAAGAACACTTACTAGCCTTTCTATTAAATGATCCTAAAAGAAATAGGAACAAGAATGTAAATCTTACTTATATAACCTAACTATCTGAAAACAATATTTGCCACCATGATTAGATGAGAGACTATATCCTTGCTCCTTAGTTGTAAGCATTTATGAAAGAGGGGGTTCTTTCTTCATGTCGGAGTATAGCACAATTTAAAATTATGATGTAATTTAAATATAGGTGAAGTTAAGAAGTGGCCTGCTTCAATAGCATTATCATGGCCATTTGCTAGATCTTCTTTTGTACACATGGTAGGGTATAAATTACATGTGCATAATGTCCTTTATCCAAGTAGCACCCTTTTACTTCATTATTCTTTGATCTTCCTACTTCACTATGAAATCTATTTACTGACTTTCACATGGTCCAGCCAGAATCTAGCCATGGTGGGAGACACTCTTTGGCATTCATTCATTCAGCAAGAAGTATGGGTTTTGCTCTCTCTAGGTTTAGCCTTGCTACTTCTGGTTTAATATTTAGAGCCTGAGAGGTGTGAAGAAAACCTCTTTGATTTTAGTCACATTTAGAGGATTGGTGTGCATTAAATGGATGGGGTTAGTACTATATTATCTTATTTCATTGATTATTTGCTACTATCTCAACATACTTCTGGAGGGAAAATGCCAGCCAAATAATAGACTTTTTCTGTCAGAGTATGTTTCAGGCAGCCAGTAATAATCCTGCATGATTCATTTATGCCAGGGGTGCCAAAACTTCGGCCCCTGGGCCCACTTAGGCCCCTGCATATCATTAATGCAGCCCGTGGTGAGCACCTGGGATCACAGCAGACTGCCCCCACCCACCCCCCCACCTGACGTCAGCAGTAGTGGAGGCAGAGACCACGCTTTGTCCAGGCTGCTCCAAGCAGCCTCTTGCTCAGTCCCATCCCTTCAGCAGCCTTTGCTAAAGCCGATTGCTGCTTCGGGGAAATTTTTGGAGCCTCCTGTGTTTCAAAATTCATGGTGCTAAAAGAGCCCCCTGGTACACTTGGGATGACATCACCGCAGCGCACCAGGTTTACCATTCTAGCGCCGTGAATTTTGAAATACTGGAGGCTCCAAAAATTTCTCCGAAGCAGCAATCAGCTTTTGCAAAGGCTGCTGAGGGGATGGGACTGAGCGAGAGGCTGCTCATAGCAGCCTGGACAAAGCACGGTCGCTGCCTCCACTGCCATCGCTGCTGACATCAAAACTGTCAGCAGTGGGAGCAGCCCGCCTCTGGGCCCTGCAGCTGTGTGTCGGGGGCAGGGCCAGCTCGCTAAAAAAAACATTTGGGCATACAGTGGAACCTCATACAACAATTGCCCCATATAGCAACGAAATCGCATAACAATTAGGTGTTGAGAGAAAAATGGCATCCTGCATAACAATTTCCCCTATGGAAAAAATAGTACAACAATTTTTCAATGGGAAAAACCACTTAGCAAAAAAATATCATTGTATGATGCATCCCATAGGGAAAATCGCTATATGATGAATGTATCATATAGCAATTGTTTTGTACAACAACGAGCCCCATGGAATGGATTAAATTCATTGTATGAGGTACCACTGTATATCCATTTGTTTGGAAGGTACCGATTTATACCATACAGTACTAGCATGTTCTGCTGTGGAGTAGCACAGGGACAGCACTGTTGTTCTTATTGTTTGTGAGTGTGCACCCCAGTCTGAACCAACCAGTTTCCTAAGTACTGTATGTTATTTCTGATGGCAGCTTTCTGTTTAAGACAATGCTTTTATAGGTTAGGTTTGGATTTGATCCAGAATGATGCTCAAATACTTTGGGAGAGTGCTGTGTTCCAAAATCACCTCTGCTTCTCAGTTCTTTAAGTGGAAAGCACAGACCTTTGTTTTCAAAGGATTTGGTTTCAGCTGGTTGTTTTTATAATATAAGGAAATATCTTTGAAGGCAGAAGTTAGCTAGTGCTCAGTAAACTCAAAGATTTCCCCCTGAGCCATCAAGGCAAGATCATAATACTTCTGGGAACATTGGGTGATCATTTGCATACAGTAGATGTAATGGTACTAGGATGCTACCCTGTGCCATTGTTCCTTTGATTCCTTCAGCAACTGTTCTTCCCTTGAAATTTAACAACAAAAAAATCCAGTTTTGAGATAGAATGGCAACCATTTATGTTAGCCCATGATCTTTCGCCTAAATAGGCAAGTCATAGTTTCCCTGGACATTGGTATGATAATTATGGCAATCTATCCATGTTGCACCTGATCACGTCTGTTAGACAAGTGAAAAATGTGAATCCTGATACATGTGTACAGATAGGATAATCCACAAACATGCCTGATCATTCAAATATGTTCCATGTCCAAAGCCTTCCATAGTCTCCTTTTTGTTTTGTGTAGGTTCACATGCTATCGGACATGATTGTGTTAGGAAATAGCTTAAATCTGAAGTGTCCTGATTCATGTTTTTGTAGTTTAACTCCTGGATTTCTCTCCCTGGAATTGTAGTCCGAGAACACACATCTATATTTTAAATCCTTCATACACTTGAGATTACCTTTTCATAATATCTCTTTGAACAGAGACTACCATGTCTGAGGTTTCTGCCATCCTTGGCAGGCTTTGCACTGGACTACTGTCTGTCTCTCATTCATGGCTTGAAGGAAGACATTTGGCCCCTACGTTTTAAGTGCTTATCAAACAGGAAGGATAAATCTCTTATGTATCTTTTCTTCCTGCAGGATCAGCAGGATTCTAAGAGGCTAAAGTCCCTGCTTTAGCTATTCCACACTAAGTCTTCTTGGCACTTCTGCTTGGTAATCAGAGCTCTGCTTTGCTGCACCCTGTGTGCTATATATGAATCACATATTAATATTTTTACTATAAATTGCATTAAGGGCCAGTGTGATGTCTGAGTCAGTAATTTGTTGGTGAACTCCAAGATTTTCCCTAGCGCTGCTCCAGGTCTGTTAAAGAAAACTCAATGGGAAGGCTGAGAAGTGTAGACAGCAACTCTCAGTATATATTACCTAACTTTTAGGATGCTTGTGGAGGGGATAACATGGTGAGGAGAAGTATATGGCTAAATTATATGGAGAAAAGACGGAAAAAATGCTGTGGCACTTGAGCAAGTATTATTATTTCTGAACAGCAGGCACTAGTTGCAGTAGTCACATGATCCACAGTGGTGTGTGAATCAGCACTTGGACATTGCTTTATAGAAAATGGTTACCGGGTTTAGTCCAAGGCAAATAAGCATAGATATGTTTCAGTACTTAGGCTTTGGTACCTAAAATGAAATGAAGTGTAGGAACTGGATTTATTTTTCTCAAAGGAGAAGATTCCAGTTCAGATTTATTGACTGTAGTAGCAGTGAAAATATCAACTGAAGTGGATTTGTTGAAGGGAACTAAAGATTTTCTGTGGAAGAGAAATGGAATGCCTCTCTAAAATCACAGACTGTGCTCTTGGTGGTAGAGCGAATCCCTAAAGCTGATGCTTCTTCTTTCGTGTCAAGGTCATAAGAATATAAGAACAGCCTTGCTGGAACAGGCCACAGCCCATCCAGTCCAGCATACTGTCTCACACAGTGGCTCACCATTTGCTTCAGGGTATTATTCCCAAGCAGATGCTTAGGATTAACTGAAAATGGCATTGAGAGATATCCTACCTATCTCTCCAACACGGAGGTTGTTCTTAGGTATCCATAATTATAGCCATTGATACCTTTGTCCTTCATGAACTTGTCTAATCCTTTCTTGAAGCTGTCAAGTCTGATAGCTGTCACCACTTCTTCTGGCAGGGAGTTCCATAGACCAGTGATCCTCTCGGTGAAAAAGTACTTTCTCTTATTTGTTTGAGAACTAGCACCCAAAAATTTCATGGAGTGCCCACTATTTCTAGTGTTATGCGATAGGGAAAACAGTTTTTCCTTATCTACTTTGTCCACACCATGCATGATTTTATAAACTTCAATCAGGTCACCTCTTAGACACCGTCATTCAAGAGTGAAGAGGCCCAACTGTTGCAGCCTCAGATGGTAAGGAAGGTGTTCCAGTCCCCTAATCATTCTGGTTGCCCTCCTCTGCACTTTTTCCAACTCCATAATAACCTTCTGGAGGTATGGTGACCAAAACTATGCACAGTATTCCAGATGGGTCCTCACCATAAATTTATAAAGAGGCAAAATGACACTTGCTGACTTATTTTCTATACCCTTCCTAATGATCCCTAGCATTGAGTTTGCTTTTTTCACTGCTGAGGCACACTGGTTTGACACCTTCATTGAGTTGTCCACCAGGACACCAAGGTCCCTTTCCTGGTTTGTCTTAGAGAGTTCAGACCCCATCAGTTTATAATAATAATAATAATAATAATAATAATAATAATAATAATAATAATAATAATAATAATAATAATAATAATAATAATAATAATAATAATAATAATAATAATAATAATAATAATAATAATAATAAACAACTTTAATTTATATACCGCTCTACTCGCCCTAAGGCGACTCAGAGCAGTTTACATTGGCGCATGCTGTCTGCCCAGCAGACAGCAGCAAACATAAACAAGAAAAATACAATATAAAATATACAAAAAGTGTCAAAACATAATTAAAGTTACAATCAAAAGAAAGCAGTGATGAAATAGAAACAAAGACAAGATACAAATAATAAAGCCCAGCCAGGATAAAAGGTAAACGGTCCTCAGTTACGTCAATAGGTCCCCAAGTGGCTTCAACCCCTCCCGGGGCGATGGTGTGGCTCCAGGGAAGCATGGGACCTCTGCGGTGGCGGCGGTGGCTTTTTCACCCTTCTGGCCAAGCGTGGCTCGTAGAGGGTGGCAGCAGCTGCAGGTGCAGGTGAGCTGGGCTCAATTCCAGGCAGGCAGTCCAGGGCAGAGGAAGGCACCAGCATCGGGAGCAGCCCCGCGGCGAGATCTTTGTAGCCGCAGGGGTCTGACGCAGCTGACCCCCATTTTGGCCGTAGGCAGTCCAGGGAGGGGGAGGCAACCGGCATTGGAAGAGGCCCCACGGCAAGATCTTGATGCTGGCAGGTGCCACTCGTTCCACCAGCCGGCTGCCGGTCGAAAGCCCCACTGGGCTTGGTGGAGGCTGGGGCGGCTTTTGAGGGCGATGGAAAGCCCTCAGGTGCCGCTCGTTCCACCGGCCGGCTGCTGGTCGAAAGCCCCGCCGGGCTTGGTGGAGGCTGGGGCGGCTTTTTGAGAGCAATGGAAAGCCCTCAAGTGTCACTCGTTCCACCAGCTGGCTGCCGGTCGAAATTGGGGTTTTTGCCCCAACATGCATCACTCTGCATTTACTAATGTTGAAGCTCATTTGCCACTGTTTTGCCCACTCCCCCAGTGTCAAGAGATCCCTCTGGAGCTCCTCACAATCTCTCACAGTTTTCACTACCCTGTATAATTTAGTGTCATCAACAAATTTGGCTACCTTGCTATTTAGTCCTACTTCTAGATCATTTATGAAGAGGTTGAAAAGCAGGGGTCCCAGTACTGAACCTTGGGGGACCCTACTCTTTACTTCTCTCCACTTGGAGAAGTGTCCATTTAGTGCCACCCTCTGTTTCCTGTCCCTTAGCCAGTTGCTGATCCAGGACAAGACCTGTCCCTTTATTCCATGACTAGTAAGTTTATTCAAGAGCCTTTGGTGCGGGACCTTGTCAAAAGCCTTCTGAAAGTCCAGATAAACAATGTCAACTGGATCCTCCTTATCCATATGCTTGTTGACACCCTCAAAAAATCCCAACAGATTAGTGAGGCATGATTTGCCCTTGCAAATGGGGAGGTAGGGAGACTTTAAACTTCCAAAATGAAGCTAACCTTTTGGTGAATTCATCCCATAGTTCCTTTTGCCTGACCTAGTTCTCCAAAGAGGCTCTTTCAGTGTATCCCCTTGATTCTGCTAAAATACCAGTAATATAGGTAAAGAAAAGGCTTACCTCTTTAGTAGGTTTTAAAGTATGTTTGGATTCCAGTGTTGGATCATGCCTGGTATATACTCACAATATATATTTTGTAAATTTAATTGGTCATAAAAAGATAAAAATGAAAATTAATGTATTGTTGTGACTAATCCATTCTTTCCCAGTTTTTAAATCAACAGAGCCTAAAGAGATAGTTAAGAAATATCAGGAAAGTTGACAACCCAATTTTCTTACTCAGGTAGCACTTTGCATACTTTTGTGAGGTGACATGTAATAGCCTTGTGCTACAAAGGAGTTCAAGTAGTAGATACTGTATAGAAAATAAACAGTTCAAATTGATGATATGTTAATTCAATGAGGCTCACTGTTGTGGAGGCAGAAGTATGATTTAAGCCTAAGATATCTGAGTAGCCTTTTCTATACTGTTGACAAAGATGACATTTCTGTAACAGTAATGTTAGATCTTGGTCTACTTTTGGGCATTTGACATTATCTCTTCCTGATTGTGCCTAATTAAATAGAGTTGATGCTCATTTTGATTTGTTATAAATTATTAATATTACACCTATATCTGTCTTTCCTTCATTAAATTCAGTGTAGAATTTCCCCTACCCCTACTCCAATTTTATGCTTGCAGCAGACCTGTGAAATAATGTAGGTTGCATTATAATCATTGGTCCAAGATTTTTCCATAAGCTTTTAGACTTTCCTAACCTGACATCTTTCAAGTGTGTCAGATTGCAATACCATGGGTTCCCACTGAATTTGAAGCTGAAAATAATGGGCTGTGTGGTATAATACATCTGAAGACTGAAGAAAGCCTGATTATTTGAATACCCCCTTTGCCCCTGTACTCCACAGAAGACTCAGACACCAGTCTTGGTTGTAAACTAAGGCCACCTTTATTGAATACTAGCAGGGGTACCTGGCTGCACCTGGGTTGGATCCAATCCTGGGTGAGGAGAGTCCCATGTCAGGCGCCCCTGCCCCATTCCCTATCCTGCAGTCAGTCTGCTTGTCCGGAGGCCCCTGTTGCCACAGCAACAGCAGGCCCTTCACCCCCAGGCCTGCCTGCAAGTCTGCGGCCACCACCAGCTTGTCCGTGTGTGTGTTTTTTTTGAAAGGAGGGGGCGGTGGCTTTTCTTTTCCTCCTCCTCTTTCCCTATTCACCCTGTGTTTTCTTCCTTCCTCTCCCTTTTCATCTTCTTCCCCTTCTCCGTCTCTGAGGGCCCGGTGGAGGTGATTCCGGTGGCACGGTAAGGCCATATAGGTTTTGGAGTTTCGCTCGGAGTTGGTAGGGGCCTTGCTGCAGCAGCTCCACACCCCTTGGCTTGGGGTACCTGAGGTTTTCCAGGCTATTTGGGGGGCATCTTCTTAGCCCCCATTGCTGTGTTGGGCATAGCGGCTGCCTGCGGCGGCCTTGCCACTGCAGCCTTGTGCATTCTGGTCATGGGTGCCGCTGTGTTTCTCAGCTGTTCTATTCTTTGTGGGTGGCAGTTGGTCTGTGTGCATGCATGACCAGCGCCCCGCCTCTCTCGCTCTTGGCCCAGCCTCCCTGATTGGCCATGTTGCACTGCAGTGTCTGCTGGGAGTTGAAGTTTTTATGTTTTGTTGTATTTGTGGGTTGCAGGCCCCACCCTCGACCTCGGGACTCTCACAGTGCTGGCTGTGCAAATACTAATCAGAAATGGTTCTTTGGAAGGCTTCTTCACAGTGGAGTCTGGGTATTCCCTCTGAACAATACCCCTCCCCTGGCCTGGAGGGCCAATTCCACCTTTGGGCTCCCCTCCCTTCCCCAACCATCCAGCCGATGCACAACCTGGAAGAGGCAGCCATTGTGCATACCCCACCCTAGGACAACTTGTTGAGCAACTTGAATTCTATCGGACTATCCTGAGCCCTTATAGAACACTATTGACTGCACTACCCACCAAGGTGACCTAAAAACAACTACTCCCAACAAACACTGACAACCCCTTCCATGCATAACAGGGCAGGTGAAAAAACTCACACTACATGCCGATTTTGTGAGGCAAAAATTCCTGTCTGGCCTTAAAGTGACCAGCTAACTCTCATCATGCACATCAGGGAGGAAGGGAGGGTTGCTGTGAAGCCTAAACAGGACATACGATACTGTGGAGAAAACACAGGTATTTATGTTAGTCTTGAACCACACCCAAACATCTCATTCTGTTCTGATTAGCCCTGTCTGGTGATCTGATATCGGAGAAGACGTATCACTGCATTGGCAGAGGACTTCCTGCCACCTGGACCCCGGGCCCCACCAATGGCCAGGGGGGTGTACTATTGTTGGGACTTGGCTGTCATGGCTGGGGGGCTGGACATCACCCCCTGGCCAGCCAGGCCTTGGACTTTCCTGTTGGGTATTTTTTTCAAAAATTTTCGGACTTTCTGTGGTGTGTTGTATTGGGATATATTGTGTTTTTGATGTATATGTGATATTTTGTGATACTTTGTGATACTTTGTTAGCCACCCAGAGTCGCGCTGGCGATTGGGCAGAATACAAGTTGAAACAAATAATAAATAAATCTTCTGAGCCAGGATTGGCAAATGGCATTCTGCTTGCTGCAATTTGCGCAGGCAAATGCCTGCCTTCTTTGCTTTTCAGCAGTTTGAAATAAAACATAGGAACAATAAATAAAAATAAATACATATATATGTTTGCCTATAACAAAATAACCTTTGTATCAAACTGAAATTACTAATACCATCCTAATTTCTGAATTATAAAATAAAACTCCTCTGTGATTGTATGATTCCTTTTAAAGAGCTACAAAAATAGACGGAGCCAGGACTCAGTCATTAAGTGCTCAGAAATAGGATTAAGTACCCTTTATCTTAGGTGGAAAAGACATTCTTCTTTGCCAGAGAGCAATATAGGCTGAGTGGGGTTTCCACACAAATCTTCTCACTCCTATTTCTCTACTATATAAGAGTCTGTGACCTTCAAGATGTGCTTGGTTTCCAAATTTCATCTGCCCCAAGCAGCACAGCCAGTGATGAGCCACCAGTTCCCAACTTCTGCTTAAACACATCAGCACTTTAGCTCCACATTGCAATGACCACAATGTGGAATCCATTTTATACTTCTAAGCATATACTAAGATATGCTTTTAGAGCTGTCAGCTGTGCTGATCAGGTCTTGTTTCTTCATGCTGTTTGAAGCAGTCTGAAGTGGTGAAGAACACAAGCATAGGACCAATTCACAGTATGGTGAGGCAACTCCTATTGCCTGAAAAAACAATTTAAAGCTACTACGGAAGAAGTCAGCCTTTGTTGCCTTTGTAAAGCATATCCCTAACATTTTTCAGCTCAAGAAAATCCCATGTGACAACCAAAATATAATAAATGTCTCCAGTAGGTGCTTGAGGAAGTGCCATAGCTGAGTGGTAAAGAAACTGTTTTGCATACAGAAGGAGCCAGTTTCAGTGCCTTGTGGCCATAATTCAGTGTAAATAGTTACATAAGTCCAGTCATAAAATTTTTGGTGGTAAATGGCTGCTAGTTAAGAAGCTGGTATTTGCATATCTTTTTGTGTGCCCATTCATGTAGCTGCACAAGAGGAAGTACAACTGCTGGCTTCTTAACTGACAGAAGTTTGTCACCGGGGCTTGTCGGATTCATCCAGCAGGCCTTAATTGTAGGACTCTGGCCAGTGTTTCCAGACATGGAATTGCAATATCCCTGCCTGATATTCTGAAAAGCTATTGCCAGTCAGTGTTGACATTACTGGATTCGATGGACCGGTGGTCTGGGCTGTTATAAGGAAGCTTCTATGTTGATGCCACAGCAAGGTGTCTTGGTATATTTTCACAGAGTATTCTGGTTCATACCCGGGAACAGCTCTGGCCGGGGTGCACGTGCACGTGCACAGCAAAAACTCTCTAGGCACCATGTTCCTGTACGTAGCTTTAAGGTTACTCACCTCTGATCATTGCATGCCTTCAATTTAGTTCAAATTTGACTAATGGTAACCCTTTCCAGGATTTTCTAAGTAGAGAATGCACAGAAGTGGTTTCCCACTCCCTTCTTCTGTGGGCATCCTGGGAATGTGCAGCTTGCCCAAGACTAAACAGGCTGCCCCCCCCCCCCCTCTGGAGACCCAATGAGAAATCAAGTTCCCAAGTCCTGGCTCCTTAGCCAGATACCTAAAATACTGAGATATCCAGGCTGTATAATCACCCCTAAGTGCAGTTTATACATAGAATTCGGGGGGGGGGGGGAATAGTTTGAGCCTAGTGCACCAGTTTTCCCAAGGCACTCAGAACATAAGGGTTCGATAACTTTGATTCCCTTTGGATCTCTTTGTGTTACAGAATTTTCTCCATAAATAAAAAGTTTCAGAAAAGCATGTTGTTCTTCTTTTCTTCTTTTTGTTTCCATTTAAATACCATCCCATAGTGCTAAGCATATCATATGGCAGTGATGGCGAACCTTTTGGAAACCAAGTGCCCAAATTGCAACCCAAAACCCACTTATCTATCGCAAAGTGCCAACACAGCAATAGGGGAGGGAAGATACTCTCCCATTAGGCTTCTGGGCAGGGGGGCAGGGAAAACTCTTTGCTGAGGGAGTGAGGAAGTATGCCCATTTGGGTGCTGGGCAGAGTGGTGAGGCAAACTCCATGCTGGGACAACTGCATGGGTGCCCAAAGAGAGAGCTCCGAGTGCCACCTCTGGCAAGCGTGCCATAGGTTCGCCACCACTGTCATATGGTATTAATGCAAACTAATTTGCTCCCAACAAGGTGAGTACTCAAAATTATAAACTATGATTTTTCCTTTTGTTTGCTTTTTTCTCTATCACTGCTTGCTGCAATCCCTCTTCCAAATCAGTTTTATTGTAGTGTACTGTATATGTGTGTGAGGGGTGGGTTTTTCTTTTTGGTTCAACTAGGAATTCCCAAAGATATCTGAGAACTCTGAAAGCAAAGAAATTCTTCTGACCCACAATATACAAAGAAAGAACCTTCTTGTCTTTCTACTATGGTATATGTAAATATTAGCCCTCTTTTCCTTCTTTCTGTTTCTTCTGAACTTGCTTTAGAAGTCAAATGTTATTCCCTTTGGATTCCTCAAATTTTCTGTCATTTATTTTGATTTTGTTGTTTTGTAACTATGTCTCTGGCATAGCTTACCAGAATTCTCTCCCCACCCCATCCCCATTTGCTTCCAAATTATCTCCAAATCTGGTTAAATAAGCTGCTGGTATGAGCTATGTCCTCTTTGCATTGATATCAACTGGGCATAGCCATGTATATATATGCAATAAAATACCAATTGCTGTACTTTGCCTGTTAATCTAAAGTCTGTTCATTTGCTCCTCTTAAAAGAATAAAAGACAACTTCCTTGTGATAGGCTGTGACTTCAAGCATGTTTCTGGTGGTTAAACTTGTACATTTTCATATGTGTTTGTTGACATGCATTAAAATGGCAGCTAGACAAGCAGTTAAGAGTTGAAGAGGCTGAAAATGCTCCAGTGGCCTAAGGTAGAAAATTTATACTTCTGCTCCTACTGACCCATTCATGAGAGCTTTCATTTCCCTGGTGACAGCAAGCAGAAGGATAAACTCCCAACTTCAGGTTCTGCAATCAAATACCTGAGCCATGATTCTACCCAGAAAATGTCCTTTTTTCATAAACTACTGAGCTATACTTCCTGGGAGGCAAGCTATGACAGCATAATAAAAAGTATATACATCACCCTGCCAACAAACGTCCGCATAGTTAAAGCGTTGGTCTTCCCGGTAGTAATTTATGGCTGTGAGAGCTGGACCATAAGGAAGGCTGAGCACAGAAGAATAGATACCTTTGAACTATGGTGCTGGAGAAGACTCTCGAGAGTCCCCTGGACTGCAAGGAGATCAAATCAGTTAATCCTAAAGGAAATCAATCCTGACTGCTCATTGGAAGGACAAATACTGAAGCAGAAGCTCAAGTACTTTGGCCACCAAATAAGAAGAGATAATTCACTGGAGAAGGCCCTGATGCAAGGAAAGATCAAAGGCAAAAGGAGAAGAGGTGGGAGAAGGATATGATGGCTAGATGGCATCATTGATGCAGTGGGTGTAGATCTGGGCAGACTACGGAGGATGGCAGATGACAGAGGAGCCTGGCATGCGGTGGTCCATGGGGTCACAAAGGGTCAAACTTGACTGTGTGACTTAATAACAACAATTGAACTATATTATTCATTCATTCATTCAGAACATTTGCTTCCTGACCACTGGTCAAACGTCAAGCTGGGTGGCTTACAAGCAATAAAACATATGACACAAACATCAAGCCAATAAATCAGTGAATCAATAAAATATACCACACATGTGTCAATAACATATTTAGAAACAGGTAGGACAGTTTACCCAACAATCTCCCCAAAAGCGCATGACAATATTTCAAATTAACAATTGGCAAAAAGAGTGAGTGCAAAAATAGTTTATAAAAACTAAGCTGGATAAGACTCAAAACCACTGAGTCTTATACATGAAGGCAATCCTCTGCAGTGATTGTTTTATTCTGTCATAGTTGTAGATCCTACTGCCTGCTTTTTTCATAACCTACTTATAGGATATGAAATATACATATACAATAACATTTCTTACCCTACATATTATTACCTATGAATAAGTCCCATAGCACTCAGTGAGACATAGTTCCGTAATGCTGCATTGTATGTCTTGTAAATCCATTGTTGATAATTTATGCATGCTTAAGTTAAATTATGTAGCTCACCATGGTAAATTGCCATTAATCAGTAAGGCATCATTTCTGCTACCAGGCACACAATTGGGTGTGTTCCTCTTAACATGACTGTCATCTTTTTGGTTGGCAACAGTTTGCTGCAAATAGTTATGTAGTACAGCATATATATACATGCAAACCACCAACAGGATTCTGGCATGATTGGGAGTTTTTTACCTTTAAGGATTGGCAGTCACTCCAATGCCTCTATAAAAATGGTTCCCAGTCTTAGATCCCCAGATGTTTTTGGACTCCAGCTCCCAGAAATCTTGGCCAAGTCAGTCAATGGTAAAGGCTTCTGTGAGTTTTAGTCCATGAACATCTAAGGCCCTAAATGTTGGAACCATTGCTCTATAAGATTAATAAAAATTAATAATAATGAAAAGTATGAGCAAATCTAGCACAGAGTTGAAATGTGATTTACATAAATCATGTTTAATAAATGCTGTGCTTTTCTCTGTATTCAATCACAGTGGCATCAAAGTTTCTTTTCTGACACTGTGGTACATCAATATTTTAATCACTTCCAGTGATATGAACTGTTGGAGCAACTATACTTGATATATAGCTTGTTGCATCTTGAAGGAACACACTGAATGTTTTTGTGTTGCTCGCTAGTTCATTTTTACTAATACTGGATAAGAAATGCAAACAGCTCATGGAGCTCTCCTTGTGGGACATTTGAGATTGTTTGTTGCTTAATAAATATAAACTTGGATATCCTGCATATGCCAGTGGTCTTCAATTACAGGCTCATCAAGAGATTTAATGATGTGTTCTAGGAATACTTGAGCTTTCAGCAATAGCTCTTTAAGGTAAAGGCAGAGAGACGGGAAGCTTTGGCAGTTTTTCCAAGTGAACGTTATCAAAAGAATGCCTATTAGAATGCTCCTGGAAGCCAGGCATTGAGGCATAAGGATGTGAGATGTTTGGAAGAATTAATGGAGATCTGTTTACATTGATACTTTTAAGAAAGTGGTTTAGGAAAGCTTCAGAAAGGTCCTGTGGCAAGTGATAGGTGTGTAATTGACCAAATGGAAAGCACTACATCATGAACTAGCTAAGAGGCTCTTTGAAGTTGCAGATGTTTGGTTTCCATTCCATACTATCCTGCTCCAAAATAGTGTCTTCTACAAGTGATATACTAGCCTATAGCTCCCTACAGTCAACAGGACACTATGCCCTGAGTGGGCAAAGGGAGCTCATGTACATAATATTCTTCTGTCTGTTTTAAATATTTTAGTCCCGTCATATTTATTTATTTTTATTTATTTATTTATTCAATTTATATCCCGCCCACTCAACACATTCTTCATAATGATTCTTCATAATTTAGAGCAGGGGTTCTCAGCCTATGTCCTGTGGGCAGGATTTGGCCCATGATCCCATTCTATCCGGCTTACAACATCCGCCCTGCTACAGAGCAGTATTAGGAATGCTCCAAGCCAAGCAGAGGGGGAAAGGATGGTGGTGACGGCAGTAGATGCTCACGGCTGCCCATGGCCTTCTTGTGTGCCGCTCTTGCCAAGCATGGGCAAGGACAGGCAGGACCCTCCTTCACCCACAGCAGGTCGGTAAGCAGGGAAGCGTTGGTGGCATATAGGCAGAGTGTTTGTGGGCCAGACTGGTGGCATGTGAGAAAGTGTTTGTGGTGGCGGTGGTGTGTGTGTGTGGGAGTGTTGGCGCCAGTGCTGGTGGCATGGGGAAAAGTTTTGGCAGGCTGGATTGCCAGTGGTGTGTGTGGAGTGTTGGTGCCAGTGGCAGAGGAGACACCACCCAGCCCCCAAACAGTCTGAGGGGGCATGATCCTGCCCCCACCTTAAAAGGTTTGAGAACCTCTGACTTAGAGTTTCTTCAGTTCTGGTGATACTTCCTTCTTGTATGCTTGACTTATGCTGACTAGGCAATATGTTCCCTAGGACATCAGAATGAGGATGTATAATCATTTTGTTGATTAATCATTGCAGGTATGATTATTAAATTCATTTTTCATAAAATAAAATTGCAATGGAACTCTGCAAAGTTAGGGATTTTGGTAAACTATGGGAATTATGCAGGTACACATCCCACATGAATTTGAATTTTGGCTTTAGAACTGAGATTGGATTAGCATATCTGAAAGTTCAATACAGTTCAATACTGGCCAGTTCTTGTGCTAGCTGTAGTGGTGAGATTCCCATTCTTTGGTGAAAAGTAAATGGGCTTGACTTTATGACTGGTGAAACACTGCTTCTTGTGATATACAGGATTTTTAGGGTGCTGGATCTGAATATTTTTATTTTAAAGGGGAACAATGGCAGTGGAGGTACGATGCTTGTGCATACTCGGAACATTAATATATATTGCCCTCTTTGAAAGAGGCTCTGGATTAGAGAAGCTGGGTAGGACTGGCGTTTACTACAGCATTGTGCACCTGGTCAGTATCTTCTAATGGAAGCAATAGGTAGTCTGTAAATGATGCCAGTAAATAAAGGGAGTGCTTTTGGGAAAGACCACAATGATGGGGGCTAAAATACCATTCCTCACTCATTGCCATCCTTCATTATCTGATTCTGAAGACCAGCAGCCTCTCTCTAACTCTCTTTCAAAGTCTGTCTGTGTATTTTATCTTGTGGAATTCAACGTGAGCTATTTGCTGTCTGCCCTCGAGTTCTCCCTGCCTGTTTAGACCTGTCTGCAGTTACATAGCAATCCACAAAGCTGCTTTTTATTAAGTCAGTTTATTAACTCTTGTGTAGTCAACTCTGACTGGCAGCAGCTCTACAGAGTCTCGTCTCTTCTTTCCTATTCCTACCAAAAGGTCCCTGCTGTTTTTTAGCCGGATGTTGCCTAGCTTCTGAAATCAGATGAGATCAGTTTGCTGCTTGGGATAATTTTGTTGGTTCTGTTTCTTAGCTGTGCTAAAGTAGAATGGAATGGAACATGTGATGTGGGGTTTTGGTTGAGAGAGACAGAGTATGCATGTATGTGCATGAATACAAGCTTAAAGATTGAACTGATGAAGTAAGAAAACATACATAAGTAAAGCCCAGAATTAAGTGAAAGAATTTACTAACTCTATTTTTGAAAATTAGAAGTGAACTGATCAAATTACAGTATACGTCATTAGAAAAAACAGGTGTAATGTAAAATTCTCACATTTTTTATGAGGTGGGCAGGTGGGGGGAGAATTTTTTTTATCTGCATTAGGTGATCTGCTTCTTTTAAGCAGCAAGGGCAAGCATAGCCTAAGTATGTAATACCTCACATAAAGAGCACCTCTCTTAGAGACTAACTTGCTTAAAGAGCAGAATTTTCTCTGAATGGTCACCTCACTTAACAACTAAAAGCAACCAAAAACTTGCTCAACAACTAAATCTGGGTTCGCAATCCCCACCACCACCAGAAGTCACAATCGGTCACTTACAATGGCAGCGGCAGTGCTTTTCCCAAGTGTTTCACTTAAAGAGCAACTCTCTTAAAGAGCAGTCCCGTGGAACGCATTATGCTCTTTAAGCGAGGTACCACTCTATATGTGTAAGGACGTATGTGTGTATTTACATACAAGACTGGAAGTAGTACCCCAATATTTAGATATTATCCTCTGATGTATTATTCTATAATGTATTGTGTATTTATTTGTCTTGTTCGTGTATGTTTTTAATCTATCATTGCACGGTTTTTCCATGCTTTGCACAGTCACTTTGCCCAATTTCCAGCACGAGAGATATTCTAATTCTGTATTTATTAACTTATAGATTTCCCTGAAGAAAGGGGTAACACCCAGAAAAGCTTATTGTTTACTGGAAAAGCTTTGGAAATATATTCTCAGTGGTGAATTGTATGGAAATATATTCTCATTTTGGAACTGCATTGCACACAAATATAGTAATATAGACTGTTGTCAGAGACTTAAATGCAAATGAGGAATTTCTGGTGTAAACTAATACTTTGGAGTTATCCACTGCTTTATGGCTGGAGTTCAATTTGATGTATCTTTCCTCTCTCACTCTGCTGACAGCTTTGTTCATTTGTACCTGGGTGCCTCCAGAGATTTAGATTCTGGGTTTGCCAATTCCATCAGAATGCCACCTGGTTTATCAAGAATCAAGAAAATGCCATTACAAATTCCATCCCTGCTATTAATGGTTCCAGGACAGTTGGAACAGATGGATGAAATACGCTTTAGCATAAATGCTCTTAAATGGTCAGTGCCAGGGGACAGTAGTCCAGGCGTTCTTGCTCTTTTAAGGTGGTGTATTCAGATAGGCAGGGAAGTAGAGTCAGGAAAACAGAGCCAAAAAAAGGGTGGGGGAGGCCTCAAGCTGATGAATAAAGTAGAAATATTTGGGAAATCTGTTTTTAAAAATCTTTTTGGGTTATAATTCCCCAAATCCTCCTGCCACTAAGTGTGTTAACTAGAGAATTCTGGTCCCTATAAAAATATAGATTTTCCAAGCTTTTGAAAGCATTACTTTTTTACACTATGAAAATTGATGAGCACATTTCAGTAAAAGCTGAAGTGTGCTATTTTGGCATCTTTGTTGAAAATCACACTCACTCAAAATTTATTTGCAAAAGATTTTTTCTTTTTTGGGGTGATTAGATTGGGGTGCTCAGTGTTTTATCTTATGGGAAACAAAACAGGCATTGAAACCTTTGGCAGTGGTCAGTAGATTTGGGCTGACCTCCTTCCACCAGCTACAGATCTGCAAACTGAGATGCCATCTGCTCTACGTTCAGCTCTTTTCCAAAACATACTACATCTTGCTACAAAATCTCTTATTTCGCTTACTCATAAGCACAGAAAATAGGATCTAGGTTCTAGGAGTTTCCCCCTCTAGCATGGGCATTTGTTGGGGTTATATTCTTTTGATTCCTGCTACAGTTCCAGTCTCCGCATGAAATTGACATTGCTTTTTAAAAAGATCCATAGATTTGTGATCTTTTCTGTGAATTTATTATGCTGATCTTCTGAGGACAGATAATATCTTCTGAAGCAGGGAAAGGGTCTTAAGGCCCTTAATGTCCCTTACTAGGGATCTGATCCCCAGAGGGCCCCTTACTTTTGAGTAAAAGAAAGGGAGGGGGGAAAGGCTTGACTCCTTCTCTTCTGCCGTACCTGAATCCAAATATTGGTGATCATCATGGTGATCAGCCATGAAGATTGTCCTGAGAATATAATACAGTGATCTTTCATCTGCCTTCTGCATCGCAGCATGACACCCGTACCATTGATCCAGTTCCATGAGTCACTTTTTGGTCCTGAGCCCTTTTGGCACGCAAATTCCTCCTCAGCCACAGGCCAGTATTGAGGGAGCTGCTGCCCTCCATCAAGATGGATTCGAGTGGGATTTAATCCACTTGGGGACCATCATCCTTCGTAGTAGATTTTGGCACTCAAGCCATTAGTCCTCAGGGTTGTCAGAATAATTAACTGCTGCCTGACACTCAGTGCTGAGTTGCTGGCAGTATGGTCTACTCCTTGGCTACATACTTAAAATAACATATAGTTCAACTGTTGCCAGTCAAAAAGATAGTTACTGTATATGCCTCCTCTTGATGCACAGTTGTCTGTAGACATTTTGCTGGCTAAGAAAAAAAAGGGGAAAAAGGTCAAGTTGGTGTCAGGTACCATTCTTTTAACAAATGTGGAAGGTTTGGGTTTGAATAAGGAGGAAAAAGAATTATTGGAAATTGTATTGACCACAGGTAGACAATGTATAGCTAGAAATTGGAAAAATGATGTAGATATACAGATCGGAGAATGGTACAAGGAAATGTGGAGCCTAGCATTGATTGACAAATTGACATGGGAGATTAAAGTGAAACGAGATAATTTAAAAGAGAATAGGTTTTGGAATATATGGAAACCGTTTGTGGATCATTCTCTTATGGTAAATGACAGTTCAGGACCTGCACCATCGCAAAGAGGTTTTTGGAGTTGAAATAGCAACTAAACTCTCCGGGCATTGTATATATTCACAGGGTGATTTGTAATTATTAAAAAAATATTATAGAGGTAGCTTAGAAAACTTTTATTGTTTGATTGAATATTTTACATTGTGGTATCTAATATTGTGGTTAAATGGTAAACAATCAGTATAAGTACTGTTATGTGCTAGCCTCTATGAATGTGAGTTAATATTGTATTGAGGTTATCTTTGAGGTATTACTGTATTGTAATGTTATTGTTTTCTTTTTTTTCTGTATGTCTGTTTAAAAAATTTAATAAAAATCAATTAAAAAAAAGAAAAAGGTTAAGATTGTGCTTCCCTCCTGTTCCATGTTCACCCTGGCCTTTGAATCTTGTTTCAATATTGGAAGTGGTACTGCATTTTCCATTATACCCAGGGGCAGCACGCTTGCTTAGAGGACAGGCACAGCTCTGTTGTTTCAAGATATGGCTGCAGCACTCTGCCTTCTGAATAAAAAATGTGATTTTCTGTTATAATAGTAAGAGAAATAATCTTGTTATACATGCTGCTGGGCAAGATTCAATATTAGTTCTATTTGAATTAGGCAAATGGAAGCCAATGAAACTTGTTAGTTTTAAGTAATAGGACCCATTAATTTTAATGGGATTACTCTGAGTAAGATTAATGTTGGGTTGAGTGCTTTGGTTTAAACATCAGAATTACCTTTCTCCCTCTGGTTAATCTGCTCTGTTATAGGGAGGGATAGATAAAGAAATGAGCAAACTTTCTCTTCTCCCTGCTAATACAACATAAGGTTAGATAAAAAGATAGGAAGGAAATACTATGACACCACTTTAAAAACATCTATACAAAGAACCCCTCAAGGTGTACCTCAGCACAGACTCACTGCATGTGTAGTGAATTAGTAAGTTAGACATTTGGATGACTCACATCTTTTTGGTTTATCGAAAATCGTCTGATTCAATTTGTGCATTCTGTTTTTCCATCTTTGCTGTTTTTCTTAGGACTAAATCTCCACCTGCATATCAATATGAAGCTTACATAGCAATTCATAATTGTTTTGTTCTTGTCAATGCCTTAGGCTTATTAGATAATGAGAATTATCTAAGATTAAATTGAAACTGTGTTTTTGAAATCATATTTCAAGGCTAGTTTATTTGACAGAGCAGGATGGGCATTTGACCTCTAGTTGGCTTTCTCATACACAGCTTTCTCAATTAACTGATTAGCAGATGTGTAATGTCAGAATGATTATTTTGCACCCACTAAACATTTACAACTTAACAGAAACAAACTTCACCATAATCATACTAACCCAAATCAAGGATCTTCTGTTATTACTGGTTGTAAACAGCACACCGATTTGCAAACTTATCTGTTAAGCCAACCAGCTATTGTGTGCCTCTGTACCTGATGTGTATAAATGGATACCATGAAAACTCACTCTTATGTCTGATGAAGTGGGCTTGATCCACGAAAGCTAACACTAAAATACAGAAGTTAGTCTTTAAGGTGCCACAACATTTTTTGTCCTTTTTTGTTTTGTTTTGTTTACTCTCTGATATGCGTGCACAGACTAACATGGCTGCCACTTCAAAAATTTATTTAGCAGTTAGGGAATGGAATAAAACAGGAACACCGGGAAAAAATGGAGGAATGGGTTACTGATAAAGAGGTAAAAGATGCAATTAGTGGTTTGAAGTTGGGGAAAGCCCCGGGAGATGATGGATTATTGACAGAGTTTTATAAGGAATTTAAAGACGTTGTGGTTCCAAAGTTAGTGAAGCTATATAACTATATTTTAGACGGTGGACAAATTCCAACTTCATGGTATAGGACTATAATCGTTCTGCTGCCAAAATTGGGAAAGAATTTGGAAAAGGTGGAATCATACAGACCAATTTCTCTTATAAATCAGGATGCCAAGATTTTCACAGCAATACTGGCTAATCGGTTAAATAGATTCATGGGGGAATATATAAATGTTGATCAAGTTGGTTTTTTAAAAGGAAGGCATATGGCTTAATTGACAATGTTAATCAGACGAAGGAAAAGGTGGGTTTATTATCTTTAGATATTTTTAAGGCATTTGATTCGCTACAATGGTCTTCGATTAAGGAAATAAATAGAAATTATGGATTTGGGGATAGATTTAGAAGGGTAATTGATTTATTATATCAAAAAGGGAGCGCTAGGATTAGAGTAAATGAAGAGGTTACGGATGAGGTAAAGCTTGAGGCAGGCACTAGGCAGGGTTGTCCACTATCCCCTATTTTGTTTATTATGGCAATGGAAATTTTAGCTAAAAATATAAGGGAAGACTCAACTATAGAAGGGATATTGGGTAATAAAGTGAGCATGTATGCAGATGATTTGTTGTTAATGGTGAAACACCCAGAGGTGGTAATGGATAGGATTAAAGAGCAAATAGAGGAATTTGAGGCTATAACTGGATTGAGGATAAATTGGGATAAATCAGAAATGATGTTGTGTAATATGGGGGATGAGGAGAGGGAAAACTTGGCGGGGTTATCTAATATACAAATTAAAGAAAAGTTGAAATATTTGGGGATAACTATTTCAAACAGATTGGAAGAACTTAAAAGACTGAACTATGACAACTTGAAAGCAGAATTTAAGAACAAAATACAAAGTTTTCAGAAGTTGAAGTTGTCATGGTTTGGGAGGATTGCAATTTGCAAAATGATGTTGTTGCCAAGGATTAATTTTCTATTTGATGCACTTGCAATCCAATTGAAGGAAAAGGAGATTAATGAGTTCCAAAAGATGTTTAATAATTTTTGTAACGGTGGCAAGAAATCCAGACTTTCAAAGAAACTCTGGTATCTGCCTCAGAAAGAAGGAGGTTTGGGAATGCCAAATTTGTTAGCGTACTATCGAGCATTTCAAATTAAGAACGTTGTGAAGATCTTGGCAAGAGAAAAAATAATTTGGGAGGAAATGGAGATGAAAGATTATAAGAATATTGGTAAAATGATTTTTTTGGGAACTAAGGTTAAAATGATAAATACAAGCAACACTATGATGAGGGGACTCATGAGGGTGTGGAAAAGATTAAAGAAAGACTTGATCCCAGATCTCTCTCCAATTTTGGAATTGGCTGATATGGTGTGTTTTCTGATAAAAATAGACCAAAAAAAAGAAATATTGGATAAAAATGAAGTTTTCCTGGTGAAGGAATGGTTAAGGGTTTGCGAAGATGAAACTAAGAAGAAATAACTATTTGAACAGTTAAAATTGGACTGGTTTCAGAAATTGAAGGTTGATAATTGGAATTAAAAAATATAGAAGAGAACTAGGTATAGACAGAGAAAAGTCCAAATTTGAAGAATTGGTTTTAAAGATTAGAAAAGGTGAGAAAAGTATCAAGGGTCTAGTAAGTAAACTTTATATTTTAATAAATAAGGGTAGTGATCCACAGGAAGATTTGAAATTGAAGTGGGAACAGGATTTGAATATAAAATTAGGAAATGATGAATGGAGAAATAAGTGGAAAAAGAGGATAATGAGAACAATGTCAGTAAGAATTAAGGAACATAACTATAAAATGTTGTGGCAATGGTACTTGACACCACTGAGGTTGCATCAGATTGATAATAAAAGGGATAATTTATGTTGGAGATGTAAAGAAACTGTTGGAACCTATGAACATATGTGGTGGAGTTGTAAAAACATAAATGAATTCTGGAGAAGAATAGAAGGAGAGATAGGGGAAATAATGGGTAAGAAAATTAAGTTGGTGTCAGGTACCATTTTGCTAACAGACGTGGAAGGTATGTGTTTGAATAAGGTGGAAAAAGAGCTATTGGAAATAATGTTAACTACTGGCATCCAATGTATCGCTAGAAATTCGAAAAATGATGTAACTATACAGACGGGAGAGTGGTATAAGGAAATGTGGAATCTAGCATTGAATGACAAATTGACATGGGAGATAAAAGTAAAAAGGGATAAATTGAAGGAAAATAGATTTTGGAATATTTGGAAGCCGTTTGTAGATCACTCTCTTATGGGTAGGGATAGTTTTAGACCTGTACCATCTCAAAGTGGGTTTTGGAGATGATACAGACACTAAACTCTTCGGGGCAATGTAAATATTCACTGGGTGATTTGTAATTTGAAAAGAAGGAATTTGATGGTTGTTAACAAATAACTGTAATATTGAAAGCTTTTATGAAGGATATGGTTATAGTACTAACCTACATTGTGGATATCTAATTGTGTGTGTACCATGACAAATAATCAGTTTAACTATCATGTATGTGTTATTTTTCATGAGTTTTATGTAATATTGTTATGATGTATTGTTCTTTTTTTGTATGATTGGTTTTTTTCTTTTGAAAATAAATAAAAATGTATATTAAAAAAATTTTTTTAGCTTGTGCACTATATTTCTCTGGCCATTAAAGTAGGCCCATTGGAAACAATAAAACTTGTTAGTTTTGTGTATCACACATCCCATTTATTTCATCAAATCTGCTTTCTTCTAGTACAGTGGTCAGCAAACTTTGCTCTCCAGGCTGATCAGGGCTTCTGGGAATGAAGTCCAAGAACATCTGGAGAGCCAAGTTTCCTGAGCCCTGTTCTAGTAGGTTGTATTCAATAATTGCCTTAAAATTATTTTACAAATTCAGAAAAGGAAACATTTCATAACAGCTTTTTATCTGTGTTCCCCAAAATTTCTACTTGGACAACTTGAGAAGCAGAAATATGTAGAAAAAAGTAGAAACGAACTCCTATCCCTGTGTTTTCCATAGCCATTTATAGCAAGTTTTCCACATCACAAAGATAACTTTCTTTGGAAAGTGGATTTTGCAATACAGTAGTCCAAAATCAACAAAGATAGGGAAATAAGGTTGCTGTAATCAGGTAACAAGTCCCAAATTAAAACTCTGACATTTCCAAAAAGGTTATGTTCTAGAGCAATTTTGGCAAACTTATGGCATGCATGCCAGATGGGGCACTCAGAGCCCTATCTGTGGGTATGTGTGCTGTCACCCCAGCACAGAGTTCACCCCACCCCTCTGCCCAGCAGCCCAATGGGAGCGCTTCCTCCCTACCCCCAGTACAGAGTTTGCCCCGTCCCTTTGCAGCACAGATGGCCATCTGTTGAGTTTGGGCATTTGATCTCTAAAAGGTTTGCCATCACTGTTCTGGAGAATCTCCAGTATAATCTAGAAACACTTGTGTAACCATCAAGCTGATAGTATGTTAACCACACTCCTAGGTCTAAATTTAAACCTAGCACTATTCCAAAACTTAATCATATCACAAAATATTGCATTAACAAAATATTACACAATATTATGTGAAATAGTTTCTAGAGTACCTCCAGAATATCCAGAAAACCCTCTATAACCCTAAAGATGACAGTAGTCCTAACCCTAATCTTGATTTTACCACAAAAAATGTCATTACATACAAATTAAGCTTTATTGTGTGAACTATTTTAGAGAAGTTCTAGAATAACCCAGAAATACTTCGGTAACCCTAAATATTATTGTAACCATAACCCAAACCCTAAACCTAGACCTAACGTGTAATTTAACCATACCACAAACATTGCATTAGAAATCACACTCTAGAATAATCAAGAAACATATCTGTAACCCTAAATCTTATAGTAAACCTAACCCTAGACTTAGCCCTAAACCTAGTCCTAACCCAACATGTTACCACAAAATATTACATTAGAAATCACACAATATTATGTGAAATAGTTTTTAGAGTAGCTGCAGAATAAACCAGAAACACCCTAACCCTAACTGTAGCCTAACCCTAGACTTGACCTCACCACAAAAAATTCCATTACACACAAATTAAATGATATTGTTTTAACAATTTTTAAATAAAAGCTTCAGAGTAATCAAAAAAAACACTTCTGTAACCCTAAAGCTGATCATAACCCTAACCCTGACCTAGCCCTAATCCTAAACCTAAACCTAGTGCTAACCTTGACACTCAATCATACCAGGAAAAAAATCATTAAAGAGAAATTACACTATATTATGTGTACTAGTTTCTAAAGTAGGACAAGAGGGTTAACCTGGCTTCCCAGGGCAGGACATTCCAAATCCTGGGAGCAGCTGCTGAGGAGCCTTTCTCTTGTGTCCTCGCCACCTTCCTAAGCTTATTTGGTAGAACCAAAACAGGGGCCTCTCCAGAAAATTTTAAAAGCTGGACTGCTTTTGTAGGGTAGTTGGAAGTTGGAAGAGAGAGAATATGCAAGTGATAAGCATGCATCCATGATTGGATATGGAAGCTTATATTTTGAATTTTGAATACTGGGTCACGTCAAGCAGCGGCCTGCTACTAGGTAGAGCATTTCTTGATCATGCATGCTTCATACAGTCTGAATAGTATGTCATATGGAGGTGCAGCATACATTTTCTTATATTGCTTTCTCAGAAGCTATTTTATGTATTATTTTGGAAATTTCACTTAGAACATGTAAAAGAGTCTCTGACTTTTACTTCAGGAGACTCTCCTTCATATAAATATTGTGTGCTTGTGACTCTCACTTTCAAAGGCAATAAAGCTTTACTACAGATAAACAGTCTGTGTTTATTGTGCAACCTCCAGCCAGCAAACAAAAGCTGAGCTGAAGGCTCCACTCCCCCACCTGTTTTCCAGGTATACTGGACCATCCTTGGATGTAAGCCAACCATTTGTTTTACACAGTTCAGCAAGAGATATTCAGGAAAAAAATGAATTCTTTTTGATGGCCCAGAGTAGTAATGGACTGTTTGCACTTAGACTGTATGACAGGTCAGACTGGCCAAAGGATAATATTCTATGATCAAAAATTTTCTGGTTTAATACCAAACTTATGCCAATCTCTCATTGGTTCATGGTCTGTAAAAACAAGGAATGGGATTTAAGGGGGAGGTTTTAAGTGAGATTTGCCCTATGATAAATAATGATATTTGTGATCATGAGCTTGTGGTTGCTTCTAGTTTACCATGAATGTATTCTACCCATACTTGCTTTTAGTCCTTCAGGCCCAGGTTCAGAAGGATCATAAGAACAGCCTTGCTGGAACAGGTCACAGGAGCCCATCCAGTCCAGCATTCTGTCTCACACAGTGGCTCACCATTTGCTTCAGGGTATTATTCCCAAGCAGATGCCTTCGCCTGCTTAGGATTCCCTGGAAATGGCATTGAGAGATATCCTCCTATCTCTCCAACCCGGAGGTTGTTCTTAGGTATCCATAATTATAGCCATTGATACCTTTGTCCTTCATGAACTTGTCTAATCCTTTCTTGAAGCTGTCAAGACTGACAGCTGTCACCACTTCTTCTGGCAGGGAGTTCCATAGACCAGTAATCCTCTGGGTGAAAAAGTACTTTCTCTTATTTGTTTGAGAACTAGTACCCAAAAGTTTCATGGAGTGCCCCCTAGTTCTAGTGTCATGCGATAGGGAAAACAGTTTTTCCTTATCTACTTTGTCCACACCGTGCATGATTTTATAAACTTCAATCAGGTCACCTCTTAGACGCCGTCGTTCAAGAATGAAGAGGCCCAACTGTTGCAGCCTCAGATGGTAAGGAAGGTGTTCCAGTCCCCTAATCATTCTGGTTGCCCTCCTCTGCACTTTTTCCAACTCCATAATAACCTTCTGGAGGTATGGCGACCAGAAGGAGAGGATATAGTGCCTGGAGCTAATAAAGATTTGCCACTTTGTCCTTATCCCCTTCTCTGCCTTTGTTATTACTCTTTTGTTCTGTATGTTTTCACCTTAATCTTCAAATAAAATACATGTGTTGTCATGTTGGAAGGAAAAGAGTAAAAAATAAGACTAAAATTTAAAAAGTGATGGGGGAGGGATACCTAAACACAATGATTTGTGGTGAATTATTTTCCTCTTTCTTTCCTAATCTATTCTAATCTGTTAATCTCTGAGATATCCTTTAGAGAGGCTTTAATTGTTGTTTCTACTTTCATCTCCTGGTTGTCAGTAAAGGACATTATAACAGGATCACATTTGTTTTTCTTTTCTAGCATGCCTGCACACCTTAGTGACTTCTCACTCCATTCACTTTATGGAGTGCTTGTGAAATGAAGCTTGACAATTGTGTAAGACTCCTGGTTACTGATTTGACCGCTCTTGCATTGGTCAGTGAAAAAAGTCAGGGACTGCTTTGTGGATTTTTTTTATATAACACTGAATCTGGCCATTGAAAATTTTTGTTTGCATATGTAAGAGATATATGTCATAAGAGTGGAGTGGGGGGTTGGACTTTGGTGGTGGTCTTTATAGTACAGAGCAATTGCATCATGGGACTCAGAATTTCTGAATTAAGCATTTGAAGTGCTTTTGATGTCATGATCTTCTAGTTTTTCTGCTTTTGTGTACAATGGCATACTATGGAAGCAACCACCGTGGCTTTGGGCATTAGCTATACCAGCTGTTTCTTTGTCAACCCAACTTACAACAACTCTGAGGTGATCTGTCTTCTCACAGATGTGGAGATTTTTAAATTGTATCCATATCTGTGTCTAAGCATTTCTGGGGGTGGGGATAAACAGAAAGAGCCTCCTTGAAGATTGTGGTATTTTTGAACCACAATTGGTTGTACTCAGGTTTATTTATTGTATGATGAACTTCAGTTGTCTGCATTAATGTTGATATATACAGTAAGCACAAATTGTTCATCTCAAGTTCCTAGCTAGAGTTCCACATCCAAGTTTGAAAGCCATTGAAAGGCTTCATCTGTGGCACTGTGCAAGTCCTCCAATGTGCCTCTAGATGTGCATAAAGGACACTTGAATATAATGTGGTCCATGGTTTGGTCTTCTTCACAGTCACATTGGAGAGGGGACTTCCATCTCCATGTGAACAGAGTGACTCTCCACAGCTACTACAGCCGGCCCTCACCGTTCAACATTCTCCACTGCCATCTTGGAAGGGAAAATCCAGCTGACCATTTGCAGGGATTCTTGGTTGTGTGATGATGGGGAATCGGAGATAGATGTTGCCAGAGCTCCATTAAGGCATCTGAGATACTTAAATGGTAATTTTGTAGGTTGATTGCAGTGCGCCAAGCAGGGTGTCTAGATTTTAATCATTGGGCTGAGGGGGGCCGTTATATCGGCATGGATTAGGAGGTGAGGATTTACTATTTTTCACCCATAGGTTTAACAATGTCAGTGATCTTCTTAGTGGTGGTGGAAGAATGTGGCTCAAGACGGGGAGCCATTGGGTATTTGTTGGTCAAATACAGCCTGTGATGATTCAGCTGTATGTCTATTAGTCATGTGTGTGCATATTAAGCCCAGATGAACAACAGTATTCAGCAACACAATATGATAATACTAGGGCGGTGGATCTAAGTACTTGAGTGCTGGTACCCCAAGAAGTATCTGCTAGCTTCTGTAAGATGTTGTTTCTGGTTTTAATACTTAATATTTAATCTTTCTGGTGTACCCTGATAGTGGCAACCTTGTGTTGCTGGCTAATTTTTCTCACACTAGGCAAAAGGAACTGCAGAATGAACTCACCAAAAGTTGCCTTCATTTTAGCAGTTTCATGTCTGACCTAGACACAGAAGAGGAAGAAGCATTTCTGGGCAGTCTGATCTAGTTCAGATAATGATGAACAACATTGATTTGGAATCAGTTTTGCTTCAGCAGATCTTCCATAATAAAGGTAGACCTATCAACTCCAAATCTTGCATGCTTTGCAGCAGTCCTTTGAGAGGATGAAATCATTTTCTTGCAAGATGTATGATAGACAACAAGTTTAACATCTAAATCACTCTTAAATCTCTATGTAAAGTGTGGTTGACCTCAACAGGAAGTCTTGCTATTTACTGAGATTATTCCATTAGTGTTACTGTTTACACTGCTTAACTGCCAAATAGTCAATCTGTTTTTCTCTTCCATGATTTTGTCCATTTTGGAGATCTTGCAGCTGTGGAGTAAAATTTGTTATGTAACGAAGGGCATAGTAAATTTGGAAATGTTTCAACACAGAGCTTTACAAAACCCATGTTGTATTATGCAAGGTCTTTCTCCCTATTTTTCACTCCCACCACATGCCTGTCTATTGTGTTACAGTTTGATTGGAAATGTTTCTGTTTGCCTCTTGTGTGACAAATTTTTTTATGTAACATAATGATAAAAATGCAATTTTGCTGTGTAAGAGGGAAACAGAAGTGATTCTGATCAAATGTATATCAATAGTATTGTGAACTGTGCTTCTAATTGTTTTCTTTGCTTAGAATTCTGCAAATTAACAAACAGCAAATCACCTTTTTTAAAAAAAAAAACCTAAGCTTTTAGCTAAGCTATTGCTTTTCGGTGCTGTCAAAGCACTTATAACTTATTGCAGCCCTTGTATAGTTTTTTTAAAAAGGAACTGTATGTAAGTTTTTCAAGAAGTTTACCACTGTTCACCCCTCAGTAGAGATTTGAACTGAAGTCTCTTGAGTTGTAACCTTAGATACTGTCTTCATTGATTCTTCTGGCTCATCTAAGGATGCATGAAATGATGACACTGTAAAGCAGGTGTGGCCAACCTATGGCCCGTGGGCTGAATCTGGCCTGCAGAGCCAATTAATCCAGCCCATGGTGAGGATGCTGGCGTTGCCTCTGGAAGAGCCAAAAATTCATCAGAAGCACCTTAACCAGCTGACAATGCACCCCAAAAGCAAAAAATGTGCTGCCCTCACTACCACCACCATGGGAAGTGGCGAAAACAGCCAAAGATGTGCCATGAATGCACCTACCACCACCACTACCATGGGAAGTGGCAGAAGCAGTGGGAAGAACCACAGCTCTGACCCTCTTACCTATCTGAGGGTGTGTGAAAAGGTTGTCCACCCCTGCTCTAAAGCTCCATTTAGCTGAAAGGGATTATGTTAAGTAAGGATGTTTTCATTTGCATAATTGTAATGCAGCCTAGACACAGATAAAGAACTTAGATAATTTTATTATTCAAGAATGTTCTCTGTGCTTTACTAATAGAATAGACTAAAGGTTCTTGAGGGGAAAACCCACAGATAGTTATGCATAAAAGTGAGAACAAAAATAAAAATAAAAGAGCAGTACTTAATCAGATTCTAGCGCTTACTATTGTATTTTGACTTCAAAAAACATGTTTCTCAATTCCTTGTCTTTTCAGTTTATTTAACATGCTGTGGCTTTAGGCCTTGAAATCCTAATACAGTATCCCAACTTCAAGAAGCCTATAGTTCTTCTAGCATGCTTCTTTTAAATTTAAGTAGCTTTTTTATTAGAGGATTTTTGAATTCAGCCAGGAAGTCTGTACACACTTCCTCAAAATAAGTCCCACTGAACTCAGTAAGAGCTGTGTTGGAAGGTTAAATTGTGTTAATGTTTTTTAAAAATTGCTTAGTCTGTAATTTTAATTTTTAAAATGCGGCATCTCCACAATTGATCTTATTGTGAACCTGCTTCAGCCGAGAGAAGTAAAGGACATTTCTCTAAGGGACATTCTGTCAGTTTTGAGAGACCACTTCAGGCCCAAGGCCTCTATCTTCACAGCCTGGGTAAACTTCTACTGCCATGACCAGAAGCCCAGGGAGTCCATCACCGATTATGTTGCTGCCCTGCGCCAGGCAGCTGGAACATGTGAGTGGCAGAATTTTGACGATGTCCTCAGGAACAGGTTGCTGATGGGCATCCAGAACGATGCAGTACAGAGGCTGCTAATGAAAGGGAACATGCTGACCTTCAATGAGGCTTTTGAGGAAGCTCTGGTGTCTGAAGTCACCAGCGCAGGTGTGAAGGTGTTCTGGGAAAACCACTCCTCAGTTTAAAAAAAAAGCTGCAGCTGACCAGAGATTGGAGTGCTATGGTTCATCTTCTTCAGATTCACCGCCCTCATCATCTTTGGATGACCGAGAGTTTGGGGACAACATGCGGAAAGTTCACCACAAATCCTCCAAAACCGCTGACTGTGTCACAGTCCCATGCGAGGGCAAGCATTTTCGGGAGAAGTGTCCATTCAAGGAGGCGGAGTGCCACAGGTGCGGGTGAAAAGGGCACATAGTGAGAGTGTGCCACCACCATTCCGGTGGGTCTTCCAAAGACACAGATTGCCGGAAGGAGAAGTCTCAAATCTCCAAAATCAATGCTGGTCAAGGTTCCGGTTCCAGTTCCAGTGTTTGTGCGGTCACAGGCCAGTTCTTCATTGACGTCAGTCTCCAGGGTCATTGTTGCCACATGAAGATCAACTCAGGATCATCGTACTCAATCCTCGCCCAGCATGAGTTTTTCCAGATTCCGCCAGTCGGCCAGCCCAAATTGCAGGCTCTGCAAGTCCAGTTGAGAGATGTGCGGGGTCACCACATCCCTGTGCTAGGTGTCGGAAATTTTGATGTGAAGTTCAAAGACATCACTGCAAAACTCCCGCTTGTTGTGGTCAAGGCGGGTAAGAATAACCTTGTGGGTACTCAGTGGTTTGGGCCCCTAGGTATTGCCTTTTCAGGCATCAATATGGTTCAGGCTGACCCTATTCAGGCCATTTGTGACAAGTACCCGGAGGTGTTCCGTCCTGGGTTGGGAACTTTCACGGGGCCTCCTATTCATTCTGTTTTGGACTCCATGGCCAAGCCCAACAGGCTGAAGTCCCGCCAAGTGCATGTTGCTCCTAAAACTGTCCTAAGACTGGACTTGATGAACTAGTTCCGCGGGGTGCAGAGGAGGCTGCTTTCTCAGAACTGTGGGAGTCCCTCATCATTATGACACTGAAATCTAACTTGGACAATGAGAAGGCTACATGTGAAGATCCCCTGGTGCCAAGGGTTGTGTTTTGTGTGAAAGTTGGGTGGCCACCACTGCCAGTTTCTACAGAACTCAAGGGGTATTACAGGGAACATAATAAATTTTCTGTGCTGGAGGGATGTTTGTTTTGGGGGGATAAAATGGTAATTCCATCTACACTGTGGGCTAAGGTTCTGCATAAACTGTTGTCGGGGTGCACTGGTGTCATCCTCTTAAAGGCGTTTGCCAGGAGTCATTTCTGGTGGCCCAGCCTCAACAAAGAATTCGAGCCTAGGGTAGGTCACCCTTATGCGGCAGGTCCCCAAAGGGGAAGGGGGCAGAGACAATTGGGTTTCACATGACCGTTCTGTGACCATGGTTGTGAGGTTGCCATACCTTCTTGGGAAGGTGACACCACCAATTCTGTGGTAGAGAGTGTCCCTCATTCTACGGGTACAGCTCCGTCACCAATACGGGATCATGCCATTGCACAACCCTCAGCTGACTCCTTGTTGGCCGCCATGGTGCCCCCATTGCAGAGAACTCCTCTGGAGTTAGCAGACTCTACAGCTGACTTGAGTATTGGATGTGCACCATGGCTATCAGGTCCTATCTCTGTTTCACGTCTGTTTCACGTAAGCTCCCCACAAAACCTAGCTTGCTTAGGTCAACCAGTGAGTCCACCGGCACTTCCATAGACCCTGGCCCTCCCATACCCATTGCCCTTAGTTCCACGAGTGTTGGGTGCCCTACATGGACCTGTGGTCCACCACAAAGGTATGGAGAGTGGGTTCTCCGCTGTGGGGGAGGAATGTTGTGTCCAAATGCTTTATTGCTTTTATTCTGCAATTGCCATTAAGTCTTTGCTGTAACCGCACACATTTCTGGAAGGCGCCACTTTGATATGTAGTCAAAGTAATCTGATTGGTTCTAACACAGGTTTCCCGCAAATGAATCTCCACCGGCGGGGGGGAGCACATTTTAACAGCCTGCGCCGTCGCCATGGTTACAGGGCTCCCTCTTCCCTCTCCTTCAGCCAGAGGGGTGAGTGACTTTCTCCAGGGGGGGGAGGCGGCAGGTGCCTTTAACAGCCCGCGCCGCTGCCGCCATGGTTCCAGGACCCCTACTTTTCCCTCCTTCAGCCAGAGGGGCCAGAGGGGTGAGTGAGTTTCTCCACCTGGTGTGGGGGGGGGGCGTAGTACTGTACTGTATTGTATTGTAATGTAATGTATACATGTACAGTAGGCTAGATGGCATCGTGGATGCAGTGGGCACAAAGCTGGGTGGGCTGAGGAGAATGGTGGAGGACAGAGGTGCCTGGAGGACGATGTTCTATAGGGTCACAAAGGGTCGGAATCGACTGTGCAACTGAACAACAACAACAACAACAACAAAAACCCTGTACCTCTAATGTAAAAACCCCAATACCTCATACAACGTCCAGCGACGGTGTATGAGGCAACTTTTTTCCAAGAATTGGGTGACGTTGAATGGATCCGACGTTGCATGAAGCGGACGTTGTATGAGGTATTACTGTAATGTTAAATTCTATGAAGAAGGAAAGAATGGAGATAAGCTTGGCAATTTGTTAACAGCTGCAGAAATTATTGTAGTTAGGAGGGAAAGAAGGAGCCATTCATCAATAGAGGATTTGCTCAATAAAATCTGATAATGTGATAGCTATTTCAAAAATTACTACTATTATGAATGCGCATTTGAAAGGAGAAAATAGCTATTGATATGTTGCTTGGAAAATAGCAAGTGTACAATGGAGTTCTGGGATCTGATGTACAGAAGTAAAAAATGTCCATGTTCAAATTTTTTTTATGATTTGACTTTTTTATAGTAATGCAGATTTATGTGGAAATGATTAGATATGGTATTGGTTTTGTTTACTTTTTTTGCTGTAGGTTAGCTTTTCATATAAATTTTTGCATGAGAAGAATCAGGGTTTTTGAGTGAACCTAGTGTGTTTGGTTGATTCCTAGAAGTGTTTACAAGTAAAGCAAATTGATATTCTTAACCACCCTCAGTCAGAATTTAGCAGTATAGTTTAAGGTTTAGTGAACATATGTTGTGCAGAGGTAGTGGGAAATATTATGATTTGGTATTCTTTGATCCTGAACAATACAAAATATGCTATTCTGTGGATGGGGGGGCATGGGAAGAAGGCGGCAAGTTGGATTTATCCTTTACACTTTCCATTCAAAAAGAAGTTTGCATTAAACAAACAAAAATTGTGTAAGTTAAGTGTTTCCATGTCTTGAGATGATGTTTAAGAAAGTAAGATTAGGAGAATGTTCTATAGTGCAGTCCAAGCAAATTCAGAGAAAATATTTACTTGCTGATGTGCAATTAGAGTCAAACCTCTTACTATAGGTCTGCAAGGAGGATGTTAGAGTGTCAAATGCTACTTCTGAAAAGTTATTTGTTCTGTTACTCCTTATAGAGGCAAACTGGATTCTCATTGTCTTGTCATATTCATCGTCGGCTGCAACTTGTATTTGAGAATGCATTTTTTCCCCTGAAGCAGGAAAAATGCCAATGGTGTGAATTTGTTTAAGGTGGATCACAGCTTGCCATGAAGTGACCCACACACTATGATCTCAGAGCCATCTTCTTCAGCACATATGAAATGAGATATGCAGGATTTAACACCGGGACTGCAAAGGACTGCCACAGCCTTGAGGATATGGACAAGGTGCACCTTCAGAGTCTGTCCATCTGGCATGGCCTCATCTGTTTCCATGACTGTTGGGAATTAGAGTTCCTCCTCTGCTCATTTTGCTGTTGGGCCCAATATGATGGTTTCCAATGGCATTTCCTCCATTGAGGGGACCATCACCCCATCTAAAGGGGTTCATCTACCCGTAGCCATTGGCCCCTTTAGGGAGTCAGGTTATTTACTGCTGCCCAACACTCGGTGTTGAGTCGCTGGCTGTATGGTCTACTCCAATACCATAATGGTAAAGTCTCAAATTAAATTTTCACAAGCAGTGAAAAGAAGGGACATTCCATCTTTTCATTCTGTTGTTTGTTAATTTACTCATCTGGGGGCAGAAAAATTGTTGCTCCAATTCTACCACCACCTGCATCTCCCTGAGAAGACTTTCCATTCCTAGAAGCCTCCAGAAATTGTTGTTTAAAGCAGTATCTATGCACAATCTTCTTTATTATTATTATTATTCATGTTTTGAAGTGTGTGTGTTTTCAATTTTTTAATTAAAAAAATCCATTTTGGGAGGCAAATTTGAAGATATACCTTGTGCTTACAGTAAGCTTAACATCTGCAACACAAAGAACATCATGAATGGCAAAGGAAACATGTAATATTCCAATCTTCTTCACCATTTGTGAGGTCACACCTATTAATATATACCACCAAAGAACTGATTACATCCTAAGTCATGGTATTATGGCAAAAAGTGACAACGCTCCAGAGAGTTATCTTCATCTCTGTGGAAGACTGTAGGGTAATGAGTGGATAATGTGGACTGTTTTTACCAAAGCAAAAACGCAAGTCACTTTCTTAGCTGAGGATATTGCCAGACTGTCAGTCAAGAAAAGCATTGTTTTGGCATGGAAGAATGCATTCTCAAGCAACAGAGGAGCATCACAGTGACAGAGGAACCTATTTCTCTCAGAAAAATGTAGATGGGAAGGAAAGCATGAATATTTTAAAGCTCAATAGATAAAAATACAGCTATGAACACATGGTAAAGAAGAGTAATCTCTGAGGGTCGGGAACAGAACTGTAAGGTAGGAAAGGCAGTAAACCTAAGGCCACAAAGTGACCTCTAGCATTGTCTCCTTGTGATATCTGTGCAAAGGAAAAGCAATTTGACCATAGTTATGTGGGTGTGTTAAGATTGCCCTGAAGCATATGTAGAGAGCTCAATCAACTCTAGGGGTATAGAGAAAATAGTCCTTGAGTCTGAAAGCTTTTCTCAAACTGCAGCCTGGATGGTTGTCTGAGAGACTGTTATCTTGCTGTTCTGTCATGGAAAAGCCATTTGAAAGTAAATAATTTGCCAGCCAAAAACATGTCATCGGAATTTTCAAAATAATATCCTAATATTTACTGTGGACCTGAGTACCCATGGATGGCAAAATCCACAGGGAAGGGTGATGGTCCCCAAGTAGATTAAATCCCACTTGGATCCATCTTGATGGAGGGCAGCAGCTTCATCAGTCCTGGCCTGGAGCTGAGGAGGACTTTGTGTGCCAAAAGGGCTCAGGACCAGAAAGTGACTTGCAGAACTGGATCAGTGGTACGGGTGTCACACTGTGATGTGGAAGGCAAATATAAGGCCATGGAACTATATTGTTCCCAGGACAATCTTCATGGCTGATCGCCATGATGATAGCCAACATTCAGAATTGGATTTGACACCTAAAGAAGAATGTTTACTGTGCAAGGTATTGCAAGTGTAAATAATGGAGAATATGATGTACCACCATCTAATGGGCAAAAGTAGTACTGTAAGTACATTGATATAGCCATAAACCCAGTAGCCTAGTGGGAGCTCAGAAGCAAAATGTTAAAACAAAGTGAGATAGTGTAAAAGAAGACACAGCAACAGGCCTCATCAGATGGAAGAAGCCATCTACTTGTAGTTTCTTGCTTTCAAACTGCTAGGTTGGCAGGAGCTGGGACAGAGATGGGAGCTCACTCCATTATGCAGTACTCAAGTATTGAACTCCAACCTTCCAGTCTTCAAGTTCAGCATCTTAACCACTTGAGCCACTGCAGTCCCTCAACTTATATCTTAAGAGTGTAATATTTTCCTTTAAGTTTTTCAGTATTATAAAGATGTTTTTTCTTTATGTATTTTCCCATTAAATACTTTGTTGCTTAAAATACAATTGAGCTGTTATTTCAAGTTGTTTCTGAACTGTTTATGTTCTCCTGCATACAACTTAGTACATGCCTGCAGCTTTTCATGGCTCTAAGTTACTGTGGAGGTTTTTGAACTCTCATGACTGTTACATATTTGTAACAATTCTGAAATACTTTGAGGATTTATGTTTAGAAGCAACATAGTTAATAAAGCTTCTCTCTGTTTCTCTGCCTTGAGAGTGTGATATAGTATCTCTTATTGTATTTGCAGTAGATGACCTCTCTGGAATCATTAGTCACAATTAACAGAAACGTTTGGCATGCTAATAGTGCAATTTGAAGACTTTATGCTTCTATTAATGCTTTATCCACCCTACCCATCATCTTTGGATTTTATAATCGCAGTAGCAGCAAAACTGATCACCATCAGTATCATTAACTTTTTGCCTACTAATGGAGTTATCACTCTACAGTATTTACTTTTTACTCTCAATGATACTACAGCAGTTTTTCACATCCTTAGAATTTATCATACATAATAAAATATAACAGCAACATGCCTTGGGAAAAAAGTTGTATTTTTATTTCTGTTGTGGTGGGACCAAAGGTCTTTTGTGCAATGTCTAGTAGTTCTGAAGTTACAAAATGTTAAGAACTGCTAGTCTGTATAGCGAAGGGGTGTGTGTGCAAAAAGAGAGAGAGAGAGAGAGAGAGAGAAGAAGTCAGATCACACGTTACAATATCAGTCTAGCTGAGGAAGTAATAGAACAGATAGGATAGGAGCAAATGTTTTCAATACGTGTTTCTACAAGAAGAAAAAGTTACTGACATGTTTGTACTGTTCTTCCAACTATCCTGGATCTAGTAATGTTTCCTCCTGTAAAGATAAAGGTTTCCCTTGCTCGAAAGCCAGTTGTATCCAACTCTATGCTTCAGTGTTCATCTCTGTTTCAAAGCTGAAGAGCCAGCGCTGTCTGCTTCTGCAGACGTTTCCGTGGTCATGTGGCAGGCATGACTAGACACTGGAGCACAAAGAATGCTGTTTACCTTCCCACTGAAGTGGTCCCTAATTTATCTACTTGCAATTTCTTGCTTTCAAACTGCTAGGTTGTCAGGAGCTGGGACGAAGATGGGAACTCATTCCATCCTTCAGTACTCAGGAATCGAACTGCTGACCTTCCACCTTCCAGTCAGTGTCTTAGCCACTTGAGCCACTGATTGTCGTGTCATTGTCAAGATATTACTTACTGTAAATGTGAAAAAGTTGGCTTTTTTTAGTTAATAAAATATTAACATCTTATGCATTGCAGCTTTACCTCCATAATGAGAAAATTTAAATGAATAATAATGACTAAAATTGCCAACTAAATAAGCATTGTACCATGTAACATTTTCTAGAGTTAGTAAACATATTAAGCCATATAATATTTAAAATTATGCAGAGTGCTTCCCCTTCTTATATAGTATAAATACTCTTGTTTGTTTGTAATGAACATGTTTTATTAGTTAGATTAAAACTAATTAATATGCATCTCTGCTTAGCAAATATGTGAGATAGAGGTAAGAAATTTGCTTTAAATCAATTATTTAAATTGGCCGTTCCCCTCAGTGGGATAAATTATTATTTATATTGCCTTGAGTCTAGTCAATCCATACTCCTCAGTAAGCAAGCAAATTACTGCACTTCTAAAAGCTAGGAGGAGAACACAAGTATGGTAGCAGTCTCTTGTTTTCATTCTCCAGAAGTCAAAATGGATTTGAACTGAATTGATTTAAATGATTTAATTTGACTCCACCACCAAAAGTCCTATGTTCATTTTCACACCTAGTATCTGTATGTGTGCAGTGGAGATCGTAAACAAACATGTACTGTGTGTGTGTGTGAGAGAGAGAGAGAGAGAGAGAGAGAGAGAGAGAGATCACCATCACTAAGGGATGCTAAAGATAGCAATCCTGGGAATTTTAATAGGCCTCTAGGAACTACTTTCCAATATTATATCAAATGTCAAGAGGGGAAAAGAAGAAGAAGAAAGCTTTCAGAAATAAATACAGCAAAAGGTGGAAAATAGCACTAGCCCAGTCTGATTCACTCCCATTTCTCTATACTACTGTAAACACCTACCTATCTTTGGAAACAGGAAGGGAGCTGCATTTTTTCTTGATACCTATTAAACTGAGCCCTAAGGGAGACAGAAAAAAATAATCATCTATGGACAAGACTGTGGAACCTCATGAAATTGAAGCCCTAATTCAACCCTCCCCCAACAAACTGTATTTCAAAAACTTTTTTAAAAAGTGCTGTGAAAACTTCATTTTACAATGCAGATTGAGAATTTATATTCAATATTATATTGTATACTTACCTGGCAGGGGAGACATCTTGATCATGAAGGAGGTTTTCCCAGGGCAAGATCCCTCGGGCATGGTGAAAGCAGAGGGCATATGCCATGGTCCACCTAGCCAGCATGTGACATGATATCTAAAAAAAACACGTGCAAATGGACCAGATTTCTCGGGGCCATTTGCATGTGCGGAATGTCATCATAGAGATGTCTGTGATGGGCGGGCTCCTCACTGAATAACTAATCCAAGGTATTATATGATGAGATGTTTGAGATATAACACATCCACAACACATTTTAAATTAGAAAAACAATCACATAGTTTTTAAGGAAAAGGAAACATGTATCCAAACAATGAAAAACTTCTGATTTAATAAAAACTGATTTTTTAAAAAAAGCCATTGTTTTTTATCCACTCTACCAAAAAGTGATAGTGAGAAGCGTGTTTCCTTTGATTCTAGTCATACAAAAGACATCACATCTAGTAGATATATTGAAGCTCAAGGTCTCCTTTACTCAAAAGCCAGTCGTGTCTGACTCTAGGGGGCGGTGCTCATCTCCATTCTCTTAGTCTGGTTCAAAACCACACTATGTGCTGTTGACAGACAAACGTCTTTCCCACTCTCCTCTGTCTGTCTTTTGTTTTACCTGACACTGCCTCTGGATTCCCCTCTCTTTGATGGAGTGAGGATATTTTCTCTCTTTTCGTTCTCTTTTGATCAAATATGGAGACTTTCTGGCCTGCCTCTCTGCCTCAGCCTCTATTCAGAGCTCCTCCTTAAATAGGTTCATCCAAGTTGGAGGTAGAACCTCCTCCTCATCTTTTAGGTGCCGATCCTCCTCTTCTTCTTCCTCTCCCTTTTATCCTCTTCTTCTTCCTGCTGTTTTTCTCCACCCAATCCCAGCTGCTCTGTTCCTTTCTCCACATTCATTAACTCTTTCTTCCCCTCTTTCCCCCACTCCTGAATCTCCAGCCCCTTCCAAATCAGTTTCCTCATCAACTGGAGAGCTTGGTGTCTGAAATTCTGTTGTATGTCAGGCACGATGGGCCACCCTTTTCTCTAGGCTCTTCTCCACAGAACTATAAGCAGTAAAACACATCATGAGCATTCCTGAGTATGTGAAAATGCTACATAATTAAGGTAATTGTGTGTTGAGCTGTTGGAGTGTGTCTTGTTAAGGTAACGGTTTCCCTTGCTCGAAAGCCAGTCGTATCCGACTCTAGGGTTCAGTGCTCATCTCTGTTTCAAAGCCAAAGAGCCAGCACTGTCTGCTTCTGCAGACATTTCCATGGTCATGTGGCAGGCATGACTAGACACTGGAGCACACGGAATGCTGTTACCTTCCCACTGAAGTGGTTCCTATTTATCTACTTGCAATTTCTTGCTTTCAAACTGCTAGGTTGGCAGGAGCTGGGACAAAGACAGAAGCTCATTCCATCCTGCAGTACTTGGGAATCGAACTGCTGACCTTCCACCTCCCAGTCAGCATTTGTAGATTAACAAAAAATAATAATCAGAAATCTGTTTGTTTCTCGTGATTTTACATATTTTAGAAATCATGACTCATGCATCATCTCTAAGCCTGTTAAAGATTGGACTGTTTAACTGATTCATTTCACTGAAGACGAGTTTAAAGGCTGCTTTCCAGAAGCATTTACAACATTTGATTTCTGCACGGTTGCCTGCCATACAGTTTATGACAATAAGCTGAACACATGAATTGCCTACACGGAAAAGCATTGTATGTGAGATATGGATAATTTGCGGTATTTAGCAGTGGGAAGATCTTTTATACATACAAGCAATGATGAGTAGGGATTTTCTTTGCTTGATTTGTTCTACTAAAATTAAACACATTTCTTAATATATTGCTTTGATTATTATTATTTAAAAAAATAAATGAATGTGGAAGTAAGTAAGCTGGTTCTGCAGCTCAGGGAATCCCAGCTTCCACAAACCAGTGTCTGCTCAGAGTTCAAGTGCCCAGCATTTCAACAACCATCAGTGGGATAGACATTCTGCACACAGAAGAAAGAACAGAATTGGACTGCAATCTGAAGGAAGCAGCGAACCAACATAAGAAAAGAAGAAAGGTTAAGGACAACCGGCATCAGAAACAGAAGTGAAGATTCTGTTGAAAGTAGCACTAAATAGAGTTGGAAGACAAACTGAATCAAGAAAGAAGACTCCAAAAGGGAAACATGAGAGATATCAGCCACCTTAGCTGCCATGCAAGCTGAAGCTATCAAACCACAAGGTCATATTGTGAGCTGACTAGGTGTAGATAGTTGACAGTAGAATGGTGATCAGATCGATGCTGAAGGGACGATTAGAATGCTGTCTTATTTGCTATTCTAGGGCGCATTTAGAAACAGCATTATGTAAGGTAAAGGTCGCCCTTGCTCAAAAGCCCATTGTATCTGAATCTAGAGATCGGTGCTCAGTGCTGTCTGCATCCGTAGATATTTCCATGGTCTTGTGACAGGCATGACCTGAATGCACAGAATGTTGTTTCCTTTCCCACCGAAGTGGTACCTATTTATCTCCTTGTAATTTCTTGCTCTCAAACTGCTAGGTTACCTGGGACAGAGATGGGCACTCACTCAGTCGTGCAGCACTCAGGTCTCGAACTGATGATCTTCTGATTGTCAAGCTCAGCATCTTATCCACTAAGCCATGGCAGTCCCTCTGAAGCCCTGCTGTTGCTGCTGCTGCAGGCACTCCTGCTTGTAGCCTCCACCATGGTTGCACCTCAGGAACCTGGTTGCCCCAGCAGAAGCTCTATTGGCCACCCAGTACTCTCAGAGCCACTTACATACTGTTCAAAAAGCCATGTATAAGTGGAGCCATGTAGTCTGAACTTGCATTCTGCAAGGGTTAAATAAAATGTTAACAAAATTCATTAAAATACTAACAGATGGATCCAAATTTAGAATAAAATTGTAATAATGAGAAATGTAACTTTATTAACTAGTTAAACAATTAGTTTATTTACACAAAACCATTTATGTATTTTGACCTACATCTGTTCCTCATCTTAAAGCATCATTTAATAGTCATTTTATGATGGCAGTGATTCAATTAGGGTGGCTAAGTACCAGGGGTTCCCCAAATAAATATGGGTTTGTGTTAATATGCTACCAAGCTCATAGCCCTCCTCCTCCTCCTGTGTTTAGGCCAGACATGAAAATGCCAAAATGAAGGCACCTTTTTAAAATAAAAATAAAAATTATTGAATATTTTAAAAGAGAAACAAAATAATAATAGTAATGAAAAAAACATACAATAATACAGAAACATAATAATAAAAATAAATAAATAAATAAATAAATAAATAATACATAAAAAGAAAAGTGACACAAATTAATCATTTCAATACATCAGGTCTCTTAACTATTCCACTTGTATATTTTTTCGTTATGCAGGGTACCACAATTGCCTAACGAACGCTTCATTATGCGATTTTTTTCGTTATACAAAGTGTTCGTTATGCGAGGTATTACTGTACAAGAATAATTCTAAGCTTAGGTTGAAAGAAGAGAGCGCAAAAGCTGGCTTGAGACTCAACATCAAGAAAACCAAGATAATGGCAACAGGCCCTATCAGTTCCTGGAAAATAGATGGGGAAGAAGTAGAAGCAGTGACAGATTTTACTTTCTTAGGATCCAAGATCACTGCAGATGGGGATTGCAGCCATGAAATAAAAGGCGTCTAATTCTTGGGAGGCAAGCTATGAGAAACTTAGGGAACACAGTTAAAAGTAGCGACATCAACTTGCAAATAAAAATTTGCATAGTCAAAGCAATGGTATTCCCGGTAGTAATGTATGGGTGTAAGAGCTGGACCATAGGGAAAGCTAAGCACAGAAGAATAGACACCTTTGAAATGTGGTGTTGGAGGAGAATTTTGAGAGTACCTTGGACAGCAAAGAGGATAAATAGTTCGATCTTAGAAGAAATCAACCCCGACTGCTCTTTGGAAGGTCAAATATTGAAGATGAAGCTAAAGTACTTTGGATATCAAATGTTTTTAAAAGTTTTTAACTAGATTTTTAATTGGTGCAGGAGGCAGATAGTTTTTCAGTGTTTTTGGGAATTTTAATAGTTTCTATAGTTTAAATGTTGGGGATTTTATGTACACTGCCCAGAGTTGCATGTTGATTGGGGCAGCTATACAAATTGAATAAAATAAATAAATAAATAAATTCACTTGAGAAAGCCTTGATGCTGGGAAAGTTCGAGGGCAAAAGAAGAAGGGAGTGGCTGTGAATAAGATGGCTACATGGTATTGTTGACGCAATGGGCACAGAGCTGGGCAGGTTGAGGAGGACGGTAGATGATAGGTATGCCTGGCGTGCGATGGTCCATGGGGTTGCAAAGGGTCAAAATCAACTGTGTGACTGAACAACAACAACCCAAGATAACTTCACTGTCTAGTTCAGGATTTTCCAAACTATGTTCCATGGAACACTGGTGGACTTCTATTCCTAGAAGCTTAAGTCAGTACATTGGCTGATTAGTGCTTTGAGAAATTGACTTGTTGTTCAGTCGTACAATTAAGTCTGACCTTTTGCGACTCCATGGACCACTGCATGCCAGGCATCCCTGTCCTCCACCATCCTCCGGATTGCTCAGCTCTACACCCACTTCATTAACAACTAGCAGTGGTGCCTGGCTTCATCCATTTTGTGAGTGTGGGCCCCTGTCTTACCTTCCGGGATGGCATTGCAGTGGGTAGTCTTGGGCCTCTGTACTGTTGGCAATCAACACCGTGGATCCACCGGGGGTTGTTGGGCCCATCATGGAGGCTGTTCCTCACAGCCTCCAGGCTGTTCCTTGTTGCTGTTGCCACATCCTCACCCGTCACCTCTACAGATGCCCACCTTGCCTTGCCCTGGCCATGCCGCCTCCACCGGTGGCCAGCACATTTTGGGGTGTCTGTGTGTCCACCGGTACGGTTTGTGTGTGGCAGCCATCTGTGGTGGCCTTGCCGCAGCTTTTCCAGGCTCTCCAGCCATAGGTGCCAGTGTTTTCCTTGTCCGCATTATGCCAGACCTGCCAGGGTTTCTGGGGCCTGTTGTGGAGGCTGTCCCTCCTGGCCTACAGGCTGTCAATTGCCACTGCCACCATGTCTGTCACATCTGCGGGTGCCTGCCTCGCCCTCGTCATGCCATCCTCTGGTGCTGGTTTGGGGGCGGCCTTGCCTCAGATGTTCCGGAATCTCTTGCCATGGGTACTGAAGTTTTCTTTGGGCACATTCTGCATGGTTGGCAGCCGTTGTTGTGTCATCCATGTGGCCTGCACCCCACCCCTTTCATTCTCGGCCTGCCTCCCTGATTGGCTGTGGCATGCCGCACTGGCAGCTGAGCATTGCAGTTGTTCTGCTTGTTTCACTTTGTGGGGCACCAGGGCCCCCATAGTGTTCCAGACCCTGACAGTGATGGGCACAGACAGCCAAGGTATGTGTGTGCCAAGTTTAGGGGGGCTTGGTCCAGGGGTGTAGATTTACATACCAGATGCATGGACATACAACTCTCTTTTATATTTACTAGCTATTGTGCCCCGGCCTTGCTGGGCAGGTTTGGAATGTGCAGCCCAGTATATATATATATATATATGTGTGTGTGTGTGTGTGTGTGTGTGAGAGAGAGAGAGAGAGAGAGAGAGAGAGAGAGAGAGAGAGAGAGAAGCAGCCCAGCAGGTGTGTGTGTGTGTGTGTGCATGTGTGTGTGTGTGTGTGTGAGAGAGAGAGAGAGAGAGAGTTAAGCAGCCCAGCAGGTGTGGTGTGTGTGAGAGATAGAGAGAGAGTCAGAGAGAGAGTGAGTGAGAGAGAGGTTTTTGTTTGTGGGGTCGTTTTTGTGCCCTGTGGAGAAGTGTAGGCAGGGAAGGGGGAGGTTGATGCATTCCACCCCCCCCTTTCCCTGCTTTGCTGGGTTTTTTAAACAGCGAGGGGCATTTTCCCCATCGCTGTTTTGAGAGCAGCTCTCGAAACAGCGATGGGGAAAAGGGGAGTTGACAGTTAGGTCGCACTTCATCCGGGAATGCGCATCTCCAGATGAAGAACGGCCTGACTGTCGGCTTCCCTTTTCCCCATCGCTGTGTCAAGAGCAGCTCTCGACACAGCAAGGGGAGGAGGGGTGTTTTCCCCATTGCTGTTTCAAGAGCAGCTCTCGAAATAGCGATGGGGAAAAGGGGATCTGACAGTCAGACTGCACTTCGTCCGGGAACATGCGTTCCTGGACAAAGTGTGGCCTGACTTTCATCTCCCTTTTTTCCATTGCTGTTTTGACAGCTTCTCTCGACACAGCGATGGGAGAAGGTGAGCTTTCCCCTTCGCTGTTTCAAGAGCAGCTCTCGAAACAGTGATGGGGAAAAGGTGAGATGACAGTCAGGACACATTTCATCCAGGAACATGTGTCCCCGGGTGCGGCCTGACTGTCGTCTCCCCTTTTCCTCATCCTGTTTCAAGAGCTGCTTTCGCAACAGCAATGGGGAAAAGGGGAGCTGACAGTCATGCCCCACTTTGCCCGGAAATGCGCATCCCCTGAAGAAGTGTGGCCTAATTGTCAGCTTTCCTTTTTCCCATCACTGTTTCGAGAGCTTCTCTCAACACAGCGATGGGAGGAGGTGAGCTTTCCCTTTGCTGTTTCGAGAGCAGCTCTCAAATCAGTGATGGGAAAAGGGGAGCTGATGGGGTGGCAGGGAGGAAGGGGAGCCCCTCTTCTCTCTGTGGCCCTGGGGATGAAGGCCGGTGCCGGCCTTGCCACGGCTTCAGCAGGGTAGCAGGAGGAAAGGCGTCCACGACGGCCATTTTTTGTTGTGTGCGCTGGCTGTCCTGCCTCCTCTGCACTCGCGTCCTCATGCCTGATTAGCTGAGGCATTCCGTGACACAGAGGATGCTGGGGACCATAGCTTTTGGTCCCCCATTTGTGGGGCATTGGCCCCACTCTCAGTTTCTGGACCCTCATGGTGACCGTGTCTATTCTGTCTAACCATCTCATCCTCTACCATCCCTTTTCCTTTTGTCTTCGCTCTTTCGCAGCATCAAGGCCTTCTCATTTGGTGGCCAAAGTACAGTTGTACCTCGCTTAAAGAGCATAATGTATTCCATAGGATTGCTCTTTAAGCGAGTTTGCTCTTTAAGTGAAACACCATTGTAAGTGACCAATTGTGACTTCTGGTGGTGGGCATTGTGAACCCCGATTTAGTTGTTAAACAAGTTTTTGGTTGATTTTAGTTGTTAAGCAAGGAAACCATTCAGATAAAATTCTGCTCTTTAAGTGAGTTAGTCTCTAATTGAGGTGCTCTTTATGCAAGGTTTTACTGTATTTAGCTTAATCTTCAATATTTGTCCTTCGAAGCTAGCATTCAGGGTTGATTTCCTCCAGGGTCAACTTATTTGATCTCTTTGTTGTCCAGGGAACTCTCAAAATTCTCCTCCAGCATCATATTTCAAAGGTGTCTATTCTTCTGCATTCTGCCTTCATTATGGTCCAGCTTTCACAACTATACATTACTACTGGGAATACCATTGCTTTGACTATGCGGACTTTTGTTGGCAGAGCGATGTCTCTACTTTTGATTATGTTTCTGAGGTTTCTCATAGCTTGCCTCCCAAGAATAGTTTGAATTGAAGTCCAAAAACCAACGTTTGGGAAATGCTGGTCTAGTCTAACCTTTAGAAGCAGATTCCTTTTGAGAAAATGGGTTTGAGTGCCAAAAAGCTATTATCTAGAGAAAGTTAAAATGTCATGAGATGCATCACCTCCACTAATGACAGGGGAAGTACCTATGGTTTAATCTGTTGCTCAGTATAATTGTGAGAATTATACTCTGATTGAAAAAATGGAGACTTTGACAGTAAACTGTCTTTTCTGTGCCATTGAAGGTACATCTGTGAAGCTGGGGTAGGTGAGACTAGCTGGCATCAAGAAACTGTGCAGGTGCAAAGAGAAATAGTTCCATAGTTTGTCACTTAATTTATGACCTAGTTTTCTGTTTTAATGTTTATCTACTGACTCAGACCTTAGCTTGGCCTATATATGAATATTTCTCAAATAGGATACTGAACAAAAACATCCACAGAGGTGATTGATTCTGTCCTAAATTTATCTGATCACTGTTTATATAATCTGGAGGCAAACGTGCATTTGATTGTCACCAGATGGGATGGCAAGGAGAATGAAGGATTTGGAGTGTTATCACTTTCTATTTTTGAACAGCATTGTACAAAAACCCACAACAGTTAAAAGCCACCAAAATTATACAGTTATACTACTCTCATACACATGTAGATTATTTTAAAAATATTTTTGAAATGCTTGATATTTCAACATAGTAGATAGGTACAAACCCTACTGTTTACTTTTACATAATAGAACAGATCCTGTATTACAGGATTTAGACAAGGTTTGGAATTCAAATACTTTATCAACCGTGCTGAAATGCCTTACTAAGAACAGTTTAGGATTTCATGGCTTCTTGGGCAGCTGGGTAGGCAGCATAATATCAAGCCCTACACATAAACTGGGTAAAGGTAAGGTAACGGTAAAGATCGCCCTTTCTTGAAAGCCAGTTTATCCAACTCTAGGGTTCACTACTCATCTCTGTTTACAGCCAAAGAGACAGTGCTGTCTGCATTTGAAGATATTTGTGTGGACACTTGGCAGGCATGCCACATCACCAGAGTGCACAGAACACTGTTTACCTTCCCACCGAAATGGTCCCTATTTATCTACTTGTAATTTCTTGCTTTCAAACTGCTAGGAGCTCATTCCATCCTGCAGTATTCGGGCATTGAACTGCTCATCTGCTGCCTTCTAGTCAGTGTCTTAGCCACTTGAGCCACTGAGGGGCACAGAGGCAGGACTTGATATCTGGATTAACTAAATTTAATATTTTGGGCAAAACACAAAGGAATGGGCTCCTTCAACTATTTAATAAATGTTGGAAAACAAATAACTCCTAAATATTGCTGAGGACAAAATTGCTGAGTTGAAACCAGGCAAAAAACCATTAAATGGTTCCCTCCCTTGCCCTGCCCGGTGGGGTGGGGGTGGGGGGGTTGGAGCATAGCTGACCAGCATTGCGTGGTGGGACTTTGGGGGGATGTTGCTATTGGAGTGGCCGGTGTCGGTGTGCTCTTGGCCTCATTTGCCTTGGGACCGGATCGTCCTCTTCTTTGGCTTTATTAGGGACGTATGAGCTATGGGGCTATGTTTTGGGGACATTAGTGTTGAGGGATCGTGTTATGTATTAGATGCGGTAATGTTGTATTGTTAATATTGTAGAAATTGCCATTTTGTGGAGAATTCTAGTGTAATTTATTTGTATTTTTCTATACCTGTATTGTACTTACTGTTGGCTTTGTTTATATTTTGACTGTATATTGTGTTTTTGATTATGTTGTAATGCCGCCCAGAGTCGGCCATGTGCTGAGAGAGGCGGGGTACAAATTAAAATTATTATTATTATTATTATTATTATTATTAAATACCAAAAGCTAGAGGCCAAGGATGATACAAATCAATGTTCACGCACGCACACATGCACGCACGCACGCACGCACGCACGCACACACACACACACACACACACACACACACACACGCACACACACTCACACACACATGTATAGTTTTTCATTGTTGGAGTAATGTCTATAATGATCCTTTTGTATGTGTTTGTATAACAGAAAATGAGCATGTCATCCTTGCAGAAACCATTGATATGTCCAGGAAATGCAGAAACAGCAGAATACTTAACAGAAGTGGCAGCAAAAGCTAGAATAATATGTGAAGTAAAATTCAAATGTCTAGTATACAGTTTGGTCTCAGATAATATGCAAATGTATGCAAAAATAAAATAACTATAAGGGAAGGAAGGGGATTCAGAACTAACAACATATGGTTAAAGTGTTCCTTTGCTGCAGAAATGTGTCAGTCTGGTAAAAATAAAGAAAGTGAAGAAGAGTTCATTTGTTATCTCCACAACAGCAGCAAAATCCCATGCAAGGGATATGTTCAAGCTTTGGAGAGGCTTTTCGGTTACATAGACCAGTGTTCAAATGAGCAGGTCTCAAAAGCCCATTGTGTTGAATTAACACAATGTTTTTATGGAAAAAATAGTCATATCTTTTCTGACTATAGATTAAGAGTACATTCTCCTTTGTAATTGTCCTTTGTATGGTTTTAAATATATATAATGGAAAATATCATGAAGTAAAATATAGGTGGCATCTAAGCTAAGCAGAACTCCATATATAGCTACATTTTATTGGACTCCACATTTGTTCACATCTATTGCCCTGTAGTTATCTCATGGTAATTGAGATGATGAGTAATAGAAGGAGGGAGAGAAAAATGCTCTTTCTAGAGTTTAACAGTATAATCTCATACACATTTGCTTTCAAATAGCTCCCATTGAGGTATATACAAGATTACAAACTAAATACCTCAGTGCTGAACTAGGAGAGAAAGGCAAAACTGCTCGTCAGATTTGGAGTCACAACCAGAATGTAAATTAAACTGGCAGTTGAAAGGTTGGCTTAATGGTCATTGGCTGCTGTCTGATCCAAGGCAATAGAATAATCAGATCACATTGACCAGCTGGGGTTAGAGGCTAAAATCAGTGTTCTGTTCATTTGAGTGCAAAAAAATAAAATAAAAAATAAAACTGTTTAAGGATGCTGAGTGCAGCCAGCCAAAGAGAATGAAATGAAACATTTTTTCTCTCGTTGTGGTTTCAATACACTTTCTGCAGATCAGAAGGTGGTATGTCACTGACTGAGAGCTCCCTGTGGGGTTTTCATAGATCTGTCATAAGTGGTACCAAGGATGAAACACAGAGGCAGAAGAATATGTAGCAGTTCATTTGTATAATTTGCATAAAAGGCAAAATGCACAATATGCATTGCATAGTATTTAAATTATGTTGCCCATATTTGGGGGACTAGGATATTTCAAACTAATAAGTAACTGCTGTACTAGAACCTCTGATGAGTTGAAGTTTTCTTTGATTGCACTAGCTAAAATGCAAGTATCTATAGCAGTAGTGGCAAACCTATCACATGCATGTCAGGGGCGGCACTCAAAGCCCTCTCTGTGGGCACGCATGCCATTGCCCAGCAGAGTTTTCCCCACCCCTCTGCCAAGCAGCCCAATGGGAATGCTTCTGCCCTCCCCCAGCACAGAGTTTGCCCCACCCCTCTATGGAACAGATGGCAGCCTGTTGAGTTTGGGCACTCAGTCTCAAAAAGGTTTGCCATCACTTATTTCTAGTGTTTGTAATGGGGGTATATATATCTCTCTCTTCAGTGTCTAGGCCAGACATAAAACTGGCAAAATGAAGCCACCATTTGGTGGGTTCATTCTGCAGTGCCTGACCTAGTGTGAGAAAGATTAGCTGACAACACAAGGTTGTTGTTGCCTGGGTATGCCTGATTGTGGTTCAAAAATATCCCAAATTTAGAGGAGGCTCTTTCTATACAACCTCCATGCGCAAACACACACACACACACACTCACGCGTGCACACATACATGCATGCACATGCACACGCACACGCACACGCACACGCGCACACGCACACACACACGCACACACACACACACACACACACACACACACACACACACACACACACACACACACACACACAAATAACAGATCACCAGAGATAAAGTTCTAGTCTTACAGGCTTTTAAAATTATAAAATTATATCGCTTGACTCTGATATCAGAGTATAAGCAGAGGGCAGTAGAACTAAAAGGGGACAAAGTCTCCAGTTTTCCTGATCTACATTGACAATTGCCACAACTCATAGTCAATTGTAATATATTCTTCCTTCTTATATCTTTGAAGAGTTTGCTTGAAGGCTTCCTAAGTGTAGCATAGAGTAGATCACCTAAGTAACTGTCTAATCTAAATGATGTGTTGTTTAAAGGTACCATGGCGCACAACAAGTAGACAGAATTGCTGTCATGTCTTGCTTGTATTGGAGAATTGTTGAGTTTAAATTTAATTAATGATCTTGCCTGAAATTGGCTTTTGGGTTTCAATTCAGCTTGTGAAAGGCCAGTTTAGAATATTAATCCATGAGGCCAGGAATTTCTCAACCAAAAAAAAAACCTTTGCTGGTATTGATGGCATGGAATGGAAGTCTTCCTATTCTCACTTACAATTTTTTAAAGTAATATATGATTAAAAGCCTAAAAGAGGCAAGCTAGAGAGGCAGACTGTTGTAAGGCTTGGGGGAGAGGGAGACTAGACAGAAAATGAATTGCCTTCACAGCAGAAGTTGTAGAAAACATCCCTGTGCCTGACCTAATTTTAGGGATCTTGAGGAATGCAGGATTTTAACATTTTTCATAAACAACCTGACATTCAGAATGAGAAGGGAGGAGTAAATTCTTTCAGTTCGTGATTGCAAAACAAAAACACAGCCTCCAAATAGATATCCAAACTGAGTAAGTGGACATGGAAATGCTGAATGTGGTCATTGTGAAACAGTGTAAATGGATGTAAAAATTTACAACTTTGTATATATTCTTTGAGACCTCAGTGCTGCACAACAGATTGAGCTTCTGTCTCTGCCCCAGCTCCTGCCAACCTAGCAGTTCAAAAGCAAGACATTGCTAGTAGATAAACAGGTACCACTTTGCTGGGAAGGTAAACAGTGTTCTGTCTGCACCGGTGTCTAGACATGCCTGCTATATGTCCACGGAAATGTCTGCAGATGCAGAGCAGCACTGGCTCTTTGGCTATAAACAGAAATGAGCACTGAACCCTAGAGTCAGATACAACTGACTTTCGAGCAACGGTGACCTATATATTCTACATGGACATCAGCTGCAGTGTCTGACCGAGAAAGAGATTTGGGGTTTGTGATGGTTGGCATGATGAAAACATAACAGTAATACCCCGGATAACGATCCATCCGCACAATGAAGTATTCGGATAACGACACTGGATTTTCTGGAAAGTCATGCCCCGGATAATGACGTTATGTCGTTATCAGGTGCATTGTGTTTGGTCTCCTACCTGTTCACGCTGGTTGGAGACGAAAAAAATTGCCATCTTTGGGTCCCTATGTCCGGCTCTCTGCCTACCTAGGAGTGTCTGGGAGGCTGAGAGGACCCATCCCACGCTGTTCCCCCCTTTCTAGCACCTCCCTGGCCTGCCCAACAGCTGAAAAAAGTTGCAACCACCATCTTGTTTTTGAAAAATAAAAAAATAAGATGGTGGTCGCAACTTTTTTCAGCTGTTGGGTGGGCTAGGGAGGTGCTAGGAAGGCAGGAACAGTGCCAAATAGGGCTTCCCAGCCTCCCAGACACTCCTGCGTAGGCAGAGAGCCAGACACAGGGATCCAAAGATGGCAATTTTTTCATCTCCAACCAGCGTGAACAGATAGGAGACCACGTCATCCTTTTTGTGGGGGTGGGCTGCTCAAGCCCCACACCTCAACAAGGCTCTCACCTAGTTTTCATAGTTTTTAAATCATGGAGAATATGTTGATTGGACTTTTGGTTTTTTTGGGGGAAGTAAGTTAAAAATGCCACAGCATTTTTTGAAGTCAAAGTTAAGGGAAATGGTGCAAAAGAGGAAAAAAGCAATCTTGAATAACACCTCTGATGGCAAACATATGGTTGGATAGTTTCCTCTACTCACCTCCATTTCCACATATATCTGTTTGTAACTCACCTTTTCAGAAACAGATTTGTTCATAGAAAATGAGGGTTTGAATAGAAGAGCTTTCCCACAACCCTACTGCATTATTGAGATAGAAGGTCACACTGAGGTGATTTCCTTTTTCATATTTGTACAGCATTGTGGAAGTACTCTGTGTGACGATATTTTCAAGTTGCTGTGTACACATAAATAACATATTATTTCCTCTCACCTAGCCCCCAGTATTGTCAAGGTAACTTCCCTGTTTATCAGGTCTTACTTAACAGAATGGTCACTTTTTTGTCTTTGTCAGTCTGACTGGACGTTCTGCTATGGTAATGAAGTAGACCGTACAGCCAGTGACTCAAAGCCAAGTGTCAGGCAGCTGTTAGCTAACCTGGCCCCCTAAAGGGGCCAACGGCTACGGGCGGATGAACCCCTTTGGGTGGGGTGATGGTCCCCCTCAGTGGAGGAAATGCCACTGGAAACCATCATACAGGTATTAGGTCCAATGGCAAAATGAGTGAAGGAGGAACTCTGATTCCCATTGGTCATGGAGGCAGAAGAGGCCATGACTGGCTGTGAAGGTGTGCCTTTATAATATCCTCAAGGCTGTGGCATGTCTCATTTCCTGAATGTCTTATTTCATGTGTGCTGCAAGAGATGGCTTCGTGATGGCTCCGTGAAGTGTGGGTCACTTCATAGCAAGCTGGGATCCACCTTAAACAAATTCATGCCAGTGAAATTTTTCCTGCTTCAGAAAAAATGCATTCTCAGATACAAGTTGCAGTCGACAACGATGACATTTTTGCCTCAAAAGCCAATATGTGAATTGGCTCCTAAATATTGGTCTAGGGTGTGTTTTGTTAGTACCAGTGTTAGAGAGAAGTACACAATTAGTGCTGCTTCCATTATTAATCAGTCAACATTCAAAACATTAATAGTGTTGTTTTTAATCTAGTCATGTTTTTAACACAGCATTAACCAGCAGCATAGAACACATTACAAGTTGTTACACTGCTGTCAGAATGAAAACACAACTTGAAGAACGATACAATGCTGCTCCAATAGCCTTTCTCATGTCCTGTCAATTAATATGAGGTGACTTGTTCAGGCTAGACAGTGAGCTACCTTGTTTGTAGAGTGAATCTTGTTTTCTCTCATCAGAGCCTAATACTCTGTATAACAGAGAACTGAGATCTTTAGTTTGGCAGGCTGAATCTCTCCCCCACTGAATGATGCAGGCTGAGTAATTTAGCAGACTTCTTTGCCCATTTATTTCCCAAGGGACTGTGTCTTGATTAGTGTGAAGTATGCTTTGCAAGTCAAACAGAATGTGGAGAAGAGAGAGAAGAAATTGTCATAAAATTATGGTTTATAGCAGGAGTTCTCAACCTTTTTAAGCTGTGGGCTGGGTCACACTCCCTCAGACAGCTTCAGGGGCCAGATGGTCATTTTGCCCTTCCTCCACCACATGACACTTCCAGGTGTGGTGGAGACACTATGGAGGCACATGAAATGGCACCACAGGCCACATTCAGCCCACAGGCCACAGGTTGAAAATCCAGGTTTAGAGTTAGATTGAGTTTCAGATTTCTCAAACATTCCCACTTAGTATAGTAAGATGAGCATGTAGCTACTGCATACGTACACATATGTGCATATGGAAGTTACTCTTTCTCTATTCTCAACAGATGGATTGTACTGTCTGCCACTCAAATTCACTTTTATCCTTTGCCTTCAAGCTCCCAGAGAATCCAATAGATCAGTGAAATAAATGTAAACAGATAGTGCATTGAGATCAATGTACAATCCATACACCTCACAAATATATTTACTGAAAAGCTAAGTAGTTGTGTGTCATTCTGTCTCCCTCGAAATGCAACAGAGCAGTGGTTCTCAAGCATGGGTCGCCAACTGTTCTTGGACTAAAACTCCCAGAAGCCTTCACCAGTGGGCTGTGCTGCTAACCAAGATTTCTGGGAGGTGTAGTCCAAGAACATCTGTAGACCCATAGGTTGGAAACCACTGCAGTATTGAAGATGGTGGCTGAAACACTATGTAAAAGGAAAGAAAGAACCATGCATTTTGTCAATAATCTGGAGAAGAAAGCCCTCCTGGAAGTGATTAGGAACTTGTAGTCTCTAGACTTCTTATCTTCTGTACATGGTGAATCCCACCCCCACCAATAGTCCCCTAGTAGTTCCGAAACAGCTTAGCATTCCTAGCCACTTCCTTCCTCACATGCCAATAAAGACTGCCAGGACCTTCTTACTCCGCTTGTGTTTAGCTGTTCTTACATCTGCCTTGCCAACTCACAAAGTTGTATTGGCTGGATAAGTAGTCTGTTTCAATGAGCTGATGTTTTAAAGTGCTTACTAGGGTACAGTCTTCCTGTTGCTGCCATCATTTGTAAGATGACTTTCTCAAGCAGCTTCATATCTATATCTATATATTTAAAAAGATTAAAAGTATGATCAGTCACTGTGGGTTGCAGCAAACAAAGTCCCAAGTGGTAGATACAGCGCCTCCAAGTTCCCTCATGTGGGACCAGCCTTTGAGTAAGGAGTGGAACCCCTGAAATTCTCTCTAGTCATTTCAGGAGGATAGCATAGTCAAAGGCATTGAAAGCTACAGAAAGATCCAGAAGGATGAACAAAGCTACACTTTCCCTGTCTGTCTCACTTAGGAGGTTGTCTTGCAGGGCAAGTCATGCTGTGTCATTTCCATGACACAGTCTAAATTCCAATTGAAATGTATCTAGACAATCCACTTCTTCCAAGAGCCCTTGCAGTTGATCAGCCACTACTCTCTCAATTAGCTTGTAAAAAAAACAACACACATTTGTGACAGGCCTATAATTATTCATGTTGTCAGATGGCAAATTGAGTTTTTCCGCATTGTCCAAATGATGATATGTTTTAGCTGAGAGAGCAGCTAACCTTCTCGCAGTGATGAGCATATGATATATACATTGCCTGTTTTCACTATCATCCCATGACGTTCTTAGAAGGGAATTAAAGAAAGACATTGCTGAGGGGCAAAAGTATCAGGGGAGCCTGCTTAGCTCGGAGAGTTAAACAAGCAGGACAGCAAAACAGGAAAGATGATCCCCTTGTTGTCTTCCTCTTCAGTTTAGAGCAGTGTTTCTTTAGTGTTCCGCGGCGTGTTGCTTGTATTGGACCTTGAATTTTCCAACCCCCAACACCGGAATGCTATTCCCCTGCACGTCCCGCAGCGTAGACCTCAGTGCTTTGAGCTTGGGCTGCACGTTGGGGGAAATTCCCAAAAACTCCCTCTGGGAAATGATGGAATATGAGGAACCCGAGTCTATCTCCATCTTAACAGGGACCCCTTGCACCAGTACCTCAACAAAATATCGTGGGTGTCCTAAGGACACGCTGTGGACTGCCGTGTCATCGTCGCTGTCATCGGAGATGCGGCCCACGCCGTCCTGCTTCCTCGAGGGCCGGACGCCTTCCTGGCCTTTTGGTGAGCGGTCTGTTGAGCCTCTCTGGTCTCTGCGCCGCTGTCTGCAGACCTTGGCTATGTGGCCTCGGTGCCCGCAGTTGTGGCACTCGGCCTTCCTGAACGGGCACTTGATGCGGTCATGGAGCGCCCCGCAGCCATCGCAATGCCGGCCATCCTTCCGCACCTTCCGGATGTCCTCGTCCTCGCTGCTCTCCGTGGAGGAGTGTGGTGCCCACCTGGCCGCCTGCACCGAGCCCGCTGCCTTGTCGGGTTGTGGGGGCCTTGCTCTGAACCCCTTAACCCCGGCCCGCGTGGCTTCCGACGCCTGCGCCTCCTTCACGACCTCTTGCAGTGTCGGAGGTGGCTCCTTGTTCATCAGCTTTCGCTGGACCTCCTCGTCCCACAGGCCGCACAGCATGCGGTCCCTGAGGGTGATTTCCAGGTTCTCCCATTTGCATGGGCCGGCGGCCAAACGGAGGGCCACTGCAAAGGCAGCCACGGACTCACCAGGTGCCTGGACTCTCTTCTAGAATGCGTCCCGAGCCGAAAACATTGAAACCGAGGGCTGGAAATGGTCGCGCATCGCTTTCAGGAGCTGTTTGACCAGCACTTCGTTCACCTTCTTCGGAGACACCAGGTCCACCAATACCTTCATGGCGGGAAACCCGAGCATCCTGATGAGGATGGCCCTCTTCTTCCCCTCGTCTGAGATGTCGGACACCATCAGTGCGCTTTGGAAGTCCATCTCGAACAGCTCCCATTCTTCCGGTTTGTTGATGTTGAAACCGGCCTGCGTTGTCTTGATTCCGTGGGGATCCATTATCCCACCTTCGTCGCCAATTTAGTGTATGAGAACCAAGTCAATAGAACAGCCGAAAGGTTGGCTTAACACATCTTTATTGCATGATGGTCCGGGGGAACATGTGGTAATGGCGGATGAACAGCTCAATATATACTGTGGCTATACATTTGAATGTGGCTCCTCGATAGCCCATTGGCTACTGTCTGCGTGACGTCATTCCCCGTCATGCCCTTCTTGTCCAGGTGAGGTGATGGCGGGAATCTTCCCGCGCTGTAGGTATTTGGGGAATTGGAACCATGTGAGCTGGGCGCTCGCTATTGCCCCTAGTGGTCACTAGCTCGCGTCCTGATACAGAAGGTTACAGTGTTACAGCTGGTGATTATTATATCCACTCATTCGAGTGTTACATTCTTAAAGGCACAATATTCCAAACACAACAGTTTCCCAACCTTTGGTTTTGGGACTTCAATTCCCAGAAGCCTAAGACAATTCCCCAAAGCACTGATCAGCAAATATGCTGACTTAGGCTTCCAGAAATTGAAGTCCCCATTTGAAGCATGTGCCCCATGTTGGGAACCTCTGGTTTAGAGGAAGCCTTATTCTCCTGAAAGGTGTATTTTGGAGAATACCTTCCATCACATATCCAGCTCTCTTGAAGTTATTATTGAGCATGTGTCTTAGTTAAAGAAGAGAAAGATTTTTCTTCTGAAAGCATTTCATTTGGAATGGGAGTTTCGAATTTTAATTTAAATTTTTTAATTTAATAGTCATATTTATATATGCCACCCACTCAGGCAGAACCCAACTCAGGGCGGCATTACAACAAGTTCTAAAAACACATAAAAACACTTTAAAAGACCCATATCCCACCCACTTTAAAAGATCCATATCCCACCCACCCATCCCACCCACTATAAAAAGAAGAAGAGAGAGTTCTTAATTGTTTACATAAGCCAGCAAGCGGGGACCGTGTTCCCATTAGGGCCCCACACCTGCCCTGCCAGCCAGGTCTTCAATCCTTTCCTGAAGGGCAGCAATTCTCTTTGAAGTCTTAGATCTGTTGGCAGGAGGTTCCAGAGGGTTGGTGTGGACACGGAGAAGGCCCTCCTTCGGGTGCTGGATAGATCTGCACCCCTAGCTGATGGCACTATTAGAGAGCCTCTCCGGTCCACTCTGGTTGAACGGGCAGACACTCTTGGGATGATGCGGTCTCTAAGGTATCCTGGCCCACTGCCATATAGGGCTTTAAAGGTCAAAACCAGCACCTTGAATTGCACCCGGAGACAAACTGGTAACCAGTGCAGCTCCCAAAATAGCAGTGAGGCGCGGGCATATCACCACCCGGGCTGCTGCATTCTGGACCAGCTGCAGCCTCCAAATGGTCATCAAGGGCAGCCCCATGTAGAGCACATTACAATAATCTAGTCGGGAAGTGACCATAGCGTGGGTGGCCATAAGCAAGGAGCCCTGGTCCAGGAGCGTGCACAACTGGCGAATCACCCTAAATTGGGCAAAAGCCCTCCTGGCCACAGCCGCTACCTGTTCTTCTAGCAGCAGCAGCAGCGAGTCCAGAAGGACCCCCAAGTTGCGCACTGGGTCTGTCTGGGGCAAAACAGCCCCATCCAGTACCAAAGATGGTAGCTCCCTGGATAACACGGGGCCCCTTATCCACTGCCACTCTGTCTTGCTGGAATTCAGCCGAAGCCCATTGGCCCCCATCCAGACCCCAATGGCCTCCAGGCATCCGGATAGGATTTCAACAGCATCACTGGGGTCCCCACGGGCCGAGATGTATAACTGGGTGTCATCTGCATACTGATGGTACTGCACCCCGTGGGAACGAATGATCTCACCCCGTGGCTTCATGTAGATGTTAAATAGGAGAGGAGAGAGCACCGAAGGATACCGTCGACTACGGTATCCTTCTGGAACGGCTCAAAGGACTGGGGATCCAGGGCACCGTGTTGTCCTGGTTTTCCTCTTTTCTGGAGGGCCGTACCAAGTCAGTGTGGTTAGAGAGTGAGAGGTCCAGCCCTAGGCTCCTCAAGTATGAGGCACCCCATACTTGAGGAGCCTAGGGCTGGACCTCTCACTCTCTAACCACACTGACTTGGTACGGCCCTCCAGAAAAGAGGAAAACCAGGACAACACGGTGCCCTGGATCCCCAGTCCTTTGAGGCGTTCCAGAAGGATACCGTAGTCGACGGTATCGAAGGCCGCTGAGAGGTCAAGATGAGCAGGGATGGATGGATAACTCCCGTCCTGCTCCCGCCAGAGATCATCCATCAGTGCGACCAATGCCGTCTCCATACCATCCCCGGGCCTGAATCCTGATTGAAAGGGGTCTAGATAATCCGCTTCCTCCAGGACACTCTGCAGCTGGCGTGCCACCGCCTTCTCCAAAACCTTACCCAGAAAGGGCAGGTTGGAAACTGGCCTGTAGTTGTTAAGGACAGCTGGGTCAAGGGATATTTTCTTCAGGAGGGGGCGCACCAAAGCATGTTTTAGTGGTGGAGGAAATACCCCCTCCCGTAATGATGCATTTATTATCGCCCCGACCCAACCACCTGTCACCACCTTGGAGGCTTTCACCAACCAGGTGGGACAGGGGTCCAAAGGACATGTAGTGGCACGCATAGCTGCAAGGAGCCTGTCCACTTCATCAGGGACAACAGGATCAAACCGATCCCAGATCATACAGCAAGACTGTGCTCCGGTGCCCCCCCCCCGACCCTCCCCATCCATGCCGGGATTCAGCCCTGAACGAATCCGATCGATTTTCTCCACCAGATGGTCAGCAAAGTCCTCAGCCGAACCCTGCCAACCGGGCACCAATCTCCCCCTACCGAGCAGGGACCTGGTTAGCAATAAGGGTGGTGAAGTATTGCCGCCTCACCACCCCCATCGCCACTAGGTAGGCCCTAATAGCAGCTCTAGCTAGTGTCCAATTGGAGTCATCCTGGGTCTTCACCCAGCAGCGCTCTAGGCGTCTCTTTGCCCGTTTGAGTTCCTGTGCTAGCCCTACATTAGACCTGAACTTCTGTCATTTGTTTAGTTTAATTAGTTGCAGTAGCAAAATTGGTAGTGCACAAAGTTGAGGGAAAACACAGGTGTTTGGAGAATTTTAGAAAGGCAGTGCCTTAAGTTTCCAAATAAAAAGACTGAAAATGCATTTTAAGAACTTTTGAAAAGAATCTATGCAGTCTGTTCTTTTGAGAGAATGGTTAAAAGCTGAATTTAGATTATTTCTTTGTTTATTTTTATTTTTATTTTGAGTACGGTATTTATCTGCCAGCTTTCCAATTTTGGGGACTTTAGACTGCACACAGATGAAGCCCAATAAAGGTGCAGCAATAAACTTAGCTCCATCATAACAGGCTAGCTCTATTATAGAATAATAGAACCGTAGAGTATATCCTGTGCAATGCAGGACTGAAAGAAGCACAAACTGGAATTAAGATTGCTGGGAGGAATATCAACAACCTGAGATATGCAGATGACACTACTCTAATGGCAGAAAGTGAAGAAGACCTAAAGAACCTCTTGATGAGGGTGAAAAAGGAAAGTGTAAAAGCTGGCCTGGAACTCAACATCAAAAAAACAAGATCATGGCATCTGGCCCCATTGCTCCCTGGCAAATAGAATGGAGAGAAATGGAGGCAGTGACAGACTTCACTTTCTTGGGATCTAAGATCACTGCTGATGATGACTGCAACCATTAAATAAAAAGATGCTTACTTCTTGGGAGGCAAGCTATGCCAAATCTAGGCAGCATAATCAAAAGTAGAGACACTATTCTGCCAACAAAAGTCCGCATAGTTAAAGCAATTGTCTTCCCAGTAGTATTGTATGGTGGTGAGAGGTGGAACATAAGGAAGGCTGAGTGCTGGAGAAGACTCTTGAGAGTCCCCTGAACTGCAAGGAGAACAAATCAGTCAATCCTAAAGGAAATCAACCCTGGTTGCTCCTTGGAAGGACAAATACTGAAGCTCAAATACTTTGGCCACCAAATTAGAAGAGAGAACTCACTGGAGAAGGCCCTGATGCTAGAAAAGAAGAGAGACAAAAGGAGACCGGGTGGTGGTGTGGTGGTGGCAGAGGATGAGATGGCTAGATGGCATAGTTGATGCTGTGGGCGTAGATCTGGGTGGACTACAAAGGATAGCAAATGAGAGAGAAGCCTGGTATGTGGTGGTCTGTGGGATCGCAAAGGGTCAGACTCAACTGTGCAACTGAACAGCAACAAACAACTTGATCTGAAAGTGTCATTTGATCATAACACTCATATTAAGCATGGGAATCTACCTTACTTTTAAAGAAAGTCATAAACATGCACTGCAAAATCAATCACTGAAAGCTGCTTCACTTTTGTTCACTGTTTTGCATGCATACAAGGGAGCTCTTTGACTGATGGCTCTCTGATCAATATTATACTCAATCTTCAGTGGCAGCCATAGCTCAGGAAGGTGAGGGGGAACCCTGAGATAGTGCATAAATAACCTTGTGCTTGTAGAATAATGGTATAGAGTTGGAGGAGACTATTAAGCAAAAGTCATTATTCTACTGAACTTCATGAATGAAGACATCCAAAATTCAGTAAAGTCAGAGGAAGGACATCTTATTTTGCAAGACTGCTTCTTTCAAATGCTTGTACATTGAATGGACCTCTCTCTCTCTCTCTTGAAGTAAAGAATACGTATTGTCTCTATGGATAAGTGGGAATTTCATTTTCATGATTTTTAAGCTAAGTACTTTACAAAACGTGACTTGATTTTTGGATAAGAAATTACCAGAGTTTGTGAATTTCTTCGTGAATTTTGTAAATTTTCATTTATTTATTTAAATTTATATGCCACCCAATCAGGAGAACCCAGCTTAGGGCAGCGTACAACAGTTAAAAATGTATAAAAACAGATTTTAAAATCCCAAATTACCCACTCACTTCCCCAACCTACTACCCCCCACCCCAATTAAAAGAATAAAAAAGGGAATGGGGGGATACAACAACACAAAGGGAGGGATATTAATTGAAGATTAAATTAGAAAAAATGAGGGTGTGCCTCTCAAGAGAATGGGTTTCCAATTGTGGTTTTTAAAATCAAGTTACAGTCATGTGGTTCTTGTGTCGGTTTGCACATCTTTTGTGAAACCTTGCCCAGATTTTTTATTTAACTTTTCAGCCACTAATGCCCAAGTGGCCTCCCAATTTCCTCCTTCACCTTCAGTCCCCTACAGAGTTACTTTCCTTTTCTTTTGAATTCATCCCTGCTGCAGCCAGTCAGCTGTTAGGTGGGCAGCCTCCATTCTGACAAAGGGGAAATCTGACACCACTGTAGTTATGGTTCTCTACCTCCCCCCTCTGTTACAAAGCTGGACATAGCTGCACTAACTTCAGCTACAGTCCCCATTGCTGCTTCTCTGTGCCCATCACCTGGTACCAATTATTATTAATTTTTACTATATTTAACTCTTATAATGTTTCAACTTTGCTTTTGCATGATCACAAATGAACTGCTGAAATGTTGTAGCATTCTAACTGGGGCTGTAGGGAATCTTGCAAACTTTATGGGGAAAACTAAGAATCATGCACCAACACATGTGTGCACACAGAAGAATACAATGATTCATACATTGGTGCAAAATAAATTAGTCGCGACAGGTGGTTTAAAATAACTTGCACTTTGGCAGATTAATGCCTCAGCTGTGCATCATATATTCCTCGTATCACTAATAACTTGCCTTTTTCTTAGTAAATTCTAAATCTCTGTTTTCAAATTTTCTTGAAAGTTCATCAATTCTTCTACCTGATTTAGTCGAGAAACTGGAAGGATAGAATATTTCTATATCTGTTCCAGAGTAAGAGCATATTTTTAAAAAGGAATTTTCTATATTTTTACTATATTTTTGTTAGCCTGTATAAAAAGAATATTTACAGGATTAAGAACAAATGTTGTTCTTTCTGCTAATCAAGATGCACCCCAAGAATGAGGCAAGACCACATTGTATCACCTTTACCTGCCTGCTGTATATTTGACAGGTGTTTTTAAAATCACTAGTTGTCTCATTCCACTGTGGTCTGCTTTTTAAGCACAAAGAATTACATATTTTTGCTGCCATGGAGTCCAATGATCTTGGAAGAGTCAGATTTTGAAATAAGGCAGAAGGTGAAATAGATTTGTCCATTCAGACAGAGAACTCTGAATACTTAAACGTTTGGGTGATGTTTATTTTGTTGATTCTAGGAATGTTACCTGCGCCCCCCTCTGAAAATCTTCATCTTTATAACTATATAGCAGACGTAATCATCTCCATGCTATGACGGTTGAATTTGGTTGGTGCACATGGTTTGAGAATTTTGATTGATCTTTAATTTAAGAAATTCTTAAATTTTACTGGATGTAAAGGTGAAATCAACAAGTTTGTCTGCTGTTAGTTGCCTCATTCCGTGTTAGCTGTTTTAGAATTACTGTACAAATAATTACATATTTTTGCTGCACTGAATCCAATCATCTTAGAAGAGTCAAGTTTTGAAATGAGAACCTTCCTTGCATTTTTGCATTGTCTGGTCATTGAGTGTACATTCTCGTTTTACCTACCCTTGCCCATTGTAAATCAGATTTAAAAGACCTGCTATTCTTCCTACATGTGATTGCCATTTATTTTTATCTTATACAGTACTTCCTCAAAAGAATAAGTTCCTTACGTTTGAGGTATAGTGCTGTCTTAGGCCACCATCAGCTTTGGTGGTGTTTTTTTTTGGCAAATTTTTAATGACCACACATAATTACAGAAAATACAGGAAATATACACACAAAATTCAAATAAACACAATTTTTAGAACAAAATGACTTCTTCAGGCAAAAGTCAGTATTTACTGTGACCTCCGTTGGCTCAGTCTAAGGCAGCACATCTTGAACTGTTTTGGAGAGACTGTCCTGAATTTTTCTGAAGAAATTTTGTATATTATACCAGGCTTCCTTCAGCACTTCCCAGAGTTCTTCTCTAGGTTTAGGTTGTCTTTTATCTATTTCTCTGTCCCATACTGCCTGTATAATATTCAGGTCCGAACTCTATGGAGACCAGTCCATGATTGTCAGGGTTTCATCAGCTGATTTTCTCACTAAATATGATTTCACTGCATTGGCAGTTTGCTTGGGGTCGTTATCATGCTGAAAAATAAAACCAATCCCAATCGGGCACTTTCCAGAAGGAATGGCATGTTGAATTAAAACCTGCCTGTACCTTTCAGCATTCATGATCCCATCAATACAGACAATATCACCAACACTACTGGCAGAATTGCAGCTCCAAACCATGGAAGACCTTCCACCATGTTTCATTGAACACTGCAAGTACTCATTCGTCCATCTCTCTCCAACTCTTTCTCTCACATTTTTTTGATGATTGGACCCAAAAATGTATCTTAAAGAAGAATGTTGAAGTTTTCTTAGCCTTCCCTTTTATTGTCCTTGACCTGTCCTGATTCTTCATATATCTTTCATCTTCAGTATCCAGTTTGTTTGTTGATTTCCCTTTGTGAGTGACCTTGTTGATGCAAAAGAATGATTTTATGTCTGTCAAATTCTGTGATCCTTGATTTTCTGGGTGTATTCTAATGAGGAGACTGAGAAATAGTTATATATGGTCATTATGCCATTGCTCAAACAACAAACCTAATGGTGGCCTAAGACATTTGCACAGTGCTGTAGGTAAAAGAGCCTGGCACTAGGTTAACCAGAGGATTTTGCAGATGAGAGTGAAACATCTTGGTTTTCTAGTACTCAGACTTCAGCATTTGGTGAAATATTGGTAGCTGATTTTTAAATATACGTCTTATGCCAATTAATCATCCCTATAATTTTTTAGTTGGAATAGTAGTATATTTTTATAATATACTAGCAGAGGTTGCCCGGCAGCTGTTTTAAATGGTGTTGGAAAGTTTTTGTTGTTGTTGTTAATGTTTGTAAAGAAGAGGTTAGTCTATAATTGAAATTTTAAAAAAATTATTTATAATTTTTTTTGGAGGCTTCTTATAAACTGTGATGAGTTTTGTTTTGTGTTTTGGTTTTGTGGATGAAAAAAAAATAAAGGATGATATACTTTTTCCCAAAAAATTATTTAACCCAATATTTTTTAGTATGTATTTTTTAAATTGTTGTACCATAGGTAATAATTTAAAAAATGTGAAAGTACATGTTTTTCACAATAAATGTTTTTAAACTGTGTATTGATGTTTTTGCTTTTTATTAGAGTAAAAATTCAGCACAGGATTTTTGAATAGTTTTTATTTTATTTTATTGACATCTGTTTTTGATTTGTGTAAAATTGTGATTTTGTGTTATTTGTTTTTACTTGTTTTTTCTCTTGGGGCCTTTTGTGTGGGGCTGTTGTGTCTTTTTGATTTTTTTTTTACTATTGTGGGCAGCAAGTGGTGCTGGTAGGGGTTATCTTGTATTTTGACTGTTTTTTCTCTCGTGGCCTCTGGGTGGAGCTTCTTCCAGTAAGTAGTCTCTTTCTTTCTTTATTTATTTTCCAGTGGTTGTGGTGTGAGGTCGTGTGGTGGTGAGTTGGCTGTTTTTCTTTATTTGGGGTGGTGGTGGTGGTTGGATTTTGTGGTGTTTGGCTGGGTGCTGGGTGTGTTTTGAAATTTTGGTTTTTGTTTACTTTGTCTTGTTTGTTGGTGTTATTTTTGTTTGTTTTTGTGTATTTTTGGATGTTTTTGATTGTTTGTTTTTGTGTTTTTTGGTGTTCTACGGGGGGATCCCCTCTCTACCGTCTCCCCTGGCTCTGTAAGGCTTGGGGGGACAGACCCCTTTTGTCTCCCCAAACCTTCCAGACTCATGGGACCCAGGAGAGGGGATCGAATCCAGGCCACCCTCTGATATTAAAAGGGAAATCTCAATTGTGGTTTCCCCTTTAATATCAGTGGGGGGGGAGGTTGTGATCCCCCTCTCCACTGGCTTCCTTGGGTTTGAGAGGGTTGGTTGGAGAAAAGGGGTCTGTCTCCCCAACCCTTCCGGACCCAGGAAAGCCATCGGAGAGGGGGATTTCCCCCCCCCACTCCATTTTTAAAGAGAAGTAACTGATTGATTTCTTCTCTTTAATATGGGGCATGTGTGTGTGTGGGGAGGGGAATCCCCTCTCTGTCAGGTCCCCTGGGATCAGGAGGGTTGGGGAGACAGACTCCTTTTGTCCTCCCAAACCTTCCAGACTCATGGGACTCTGGAGAGGGGATCGAATCCAGGCCACACTCTGATATTAAAAGGGAAATCTCAATTGTGGTTTCCCCTTTAATATCAGTGTGTGTGGGGGGGTTGTGATCCCCCTCTCCGCTGGCTTCCTTGGGTTTGGGAGGGTTAGGTGGAGAAAAGGGGTTTGTCTCCCCAACCCTTCCAGACCCAGGAGAGCCATCGGAGAGGGGGATTCCCCCCAAAAAAACTCTGTTTTTAAATAGAAGTAACCGCTTGGTTTCTTCTCTTTAATATGGGGCGTGTGTTTGTGTGTGAAGGGGTATCCCCTCTCTGCCAGGTCCCCTGGGGTCAGGAGGGTTGGGGAGACAGACTCTTTTGGTCCCCCCAACCCTCCCAACCCCAGGGGAGCCAGTAGAGAGGGGGAGCACAACACCACCCCTCACCCAGTGATATTAAAGGGGAAACTCCGATTAGGAGCTTCAGGCGCTGTTGGGGAGGGGGACTTTGGTTCCCACGGCTTGGCGGATTTGCTCTCCCGGTGTTTTTGTTTGTTTTAATTTTTGAGTGTCAGCTTCCTCAGCGTTCTGCGCGCTCATGGTGCGCGGGATGCTGGGGCTTGTAGTTATGGGTTTGTGCTTTGTGTTTGTGCTCTGTTTTTTTTAAACGGTTTTCTTTTGATTGGCTGCGGCACATTTCCAAACGTTCCTTGCGCCGCGCCGTGCGAGAGCCTCTCAGCCTGATTGGCTCTGGCATGGCACAGTGCAAGGAATGTTGGGAAATGAAGTTGTTTCCCTTTTTTCGCGTTTGTGGGGCTGTTGCCCCACTGCCTGTTTTCTCAATCCTTTGTTGACCTGCGGACCCAGATCAGCCGTGTGCATGAAGGGTGAGTGCAGGCAAGTAGGGCGAGGCATAGCAACCTATAGCAAGTTCCAACGGTTAACCCTTGGTTTTATAGGTTAAGATATCAGGCTATTTTCTTCTGCATATATTAATTGTAAAACCTGAACCTTTCTTAGAAAGAGAAATTTAAACCAAGGGTTCACAACCTACAGCCTGCAGGCCAGCCGCAGCCCATGACAGCAAATCATCTGGCCCACAGCAATGACCTCAGAAGTGGAAGCAGATGCATTTACAACAGTTGTAAATGCATTCACGCCTGTACAAATGCGGCCATAGCAATTTATGGCAGTGATTGCAGCAGGGGAGGGACCACGTGTCCAGCCCACTCAGCTGTCTGAGGGGGCATGGTCCAGCCTGTGGTGCAAAAATGTTGAGAATTCCTGACTTAAACTATTTAAGTAGCAATAGCAGATGCAAGTACAGCCTCTGTCTCTTCTCATTCAACCAAAAGGGTTATGACAATGTTATTTAATTTGAAGCTCCCAAATAGCTTGAGCTAGCTCTGGCTAAATGGGTAATTTCTTTTTATTTTGTGGGTAGTAAAAATTGCATAATATGTTGTAATGCAGCACAGAGAACAGCAGTTTCTTTTCTCTCATGTTTGTATCTGTGCATTACGGATAAGTGTAAGAATTTAAGTGTGTCGCTACTTGTTTTGTAAGAGGAAGCTTCAACACAAATAATGTTATTAGAACAAGTCACAGCTTGTTTCCATTTTTCATAGTGGCTTGGTGAAACAATTCAATAATAGTTTCTGTATCAGCAAGTTGGCAGCTGGTAAACTCTCAGAGGATTTCGGGACCAGATTTACACTCCTAGACTTGGCTGTGGGTTGGGAAAGAAAATAAGAAATACAAGACTAGTATCTCTAGGATTTCCCCCCATGGGGGTATTGGGGACCTTCATAGTCCATACGATAAAACTAGCCCAATCATACTTGATTATATAGCACCAACCCCAACACTAGATAAAAAATGTACGATCAGGTACAAGGATTGTGGAATTAGTATACTTTTAATAGTTATCATGAGATTTAATTTCCAATAAAGTAGCCATGTAAATTTGTCTCAACATAGTGGGAACAATAAAGTGAGGAGGAAGGGAGAAAACAAAATAGAAAAAGGGAGAAGGCAAAATATTGTTGCACTTTGAAAATTCATAGATTTATTTTCATGCAAGCAATTGTAAAGAGATGTCATGTTGCACTGAAATGCTGACAGACTTGAGAATTTGCTAGGACCAGGAGCATTGATGTTTTTGCTTTGCCAGCAATAGCCGTCATACCCAGCAGTGCAGCAGTAGCTTTTATGCAAAACTGTTTTGTGCATAGAGGAGTGCAGCACTGAAAGCAATTTGCTGATTTTCCATTGCAGAAGCCTTTTAGCTGCCTGGTGCAACCTTGTGTTTGTATCCGGCAATAAAACAGGGCTTGTGGTGCATCTGCAAATGGAAAAACATTATAGCTTTGTTGCCAGCAACATCCAATCTGAGATATTTGGCTGCCATTCCCAAAAAATCAGGCTGCACAGTATCCCAGCCTGCCCAAATTATTGTTTTGCTCATGTTATCATTTTGTTGGCTTTTATGTGTCAGGTTCTAGAAACGTTCTAAATAACGTTTCTCAAATTGTATAGAATCTTGATTCTCCACCCATGTTTTGAAAATGATTTCTCCTCTTTTTAGTGAAAAAGTACAAAAAGATAAACCACAGACAGTATTTCAGGAAAGAATTAGTAGCAGAAGTTATTTTCATGTTTTAAGGAGAATACCTGTATGTGTGAAAACTGTCTCTGATCATCATTATAATAGTCATATGTTCACAATATTCCCAGACATTTGATGGGATTGTGCCTTTAAAATATTGGCTTTGGACCAGTTCAATATTATTTATAATTTATTCCTGTAGGACAATTTTCCTGTTTTTGTTGATTTTACCTTTTGGATGTTACATCTCTAGGACACCTAGTAGAGTCTTACGTTTAGAGTTCGCTGTCCAAGAAACAGTGGTGTTGGTAAAATAAATAAAATGCCACTTTATGTTTATGTTTATTGGATTTATACCCCTCTCTATTTGGCACAGGCCGACTCAGAGCGGCTTACAGCAAGTTAATACAAGAACAAGAACAATATAATGATACAGAAAATAAATAGTCAATACATTTACAATAAATTCCACAATAATAATGCAATATCTCAGCACAACATGTCAGAATAATAACAATCAATATATCAAAAGGGCATATCCAACATGAAAATACAATACAATGCAATACAAGTACAGTTCCAATATCACAAAAAGCAAAAAATACAATATAGAAAACACGGTGCAAAATACAATAGATACAAAATCCAGTGGATACAAAATACAATGAAAAATAACAGAATAACCCATGACTCACTCCCTCTCCCGACGACAAATTCGCAGAAGGAAAATAGCAGCCATGAAAGTCCTGGTGGTGGCAGCGCCTGGGACACCAGCTGGTCTTCATGGGAGCCTCCCCACCCCACGGGGAGAGCCAAAAGTGGTGGCGAAGGCTCAGCCGCCTCGACAGACTTTTAAAAGTCCCGGGCTGGAGGCGGGGCTTTGGACGCCGGCTGGTGGTAGGTTGGCTCAGCATCCATCCTCACAGGGGCCTCCCTGCCCCACCGGAAGAGCCAAAGGCTGTGGCGGAGGCTCAGGCACCTCAACAGCCTTTTAAAAGTCCCAGGCTGGAGGTGGGGACACTTCCAGAGCTGGCTACTATAAGCTTCTATCTGCAATGTTATTTTTTTACAAGAAACAGAGACAACATTGGTAGCTCTTGTGTAAAATGACCAAGACATTTGAAACTCTTCCCCCATTTCTAAGTCTCAGGTACTGTATGTGTATTAAATATATGGTTTGTTCTTATATGCCAGGTCTCCGAGGAAGATATTGGAACATATCTTCTGTGGATACAGAGAGCGACTTGTACTCTTGTTGAGTACTGTACTCTTGTTAGGCTTTTCAATGCAACATAGAAGTCTAGTGACAATATTAAAAGTAAGGAGTGTTGTTGCCCTATTTATATTGTTGTTATTATTTTATTTTAGCTCAACAGAATTCACCAAAAATCCATGAAGGCTGGTGGGCTTACAAAGAGGTGGTCCAGGGAAGTTTTGTGCCAGGTAAGTGTTATATTTCCCACCACACCATGTGGACTGTTGTTTTACCCTCCCCTCTCCACATATGTATAAATCAGCACCATATTTTTCACTTTGTTGGGGATGCAGAATTAGATTTTTGAAAAGTTTTATGTTATTCTATCTTTGTTGATTTTTTCAAACCATACATCTGAGGTCTTTGTCAAACTAAATCAAGGGGTAGACCAAGATAAGGTCACTTTGCATTTGTTTATATTGGTATGCATCCAACCTCTATTTAAATCCATATTCTTCCTTTTAAAGCTATTTTCCCTCTTTCTTTCTCTCTCTTCAGTTATTCTGAAGATTTCTAAGAAAAGAAAAGCTGAAGAGTAGAGTGAATTGACCCAAATAAATGAACAATAAGAGACTGGTGTAATAAAGGTGGAGGAACCAGCTAATTTGGAATTTCTGTCAGCTAAACTATACTGTATTGCTTATTCCAAGTCAAAGCCTTTGCAATATTTCTTTCTTTTTTTCCTGGAAGCTGTTTAAATAATGAGGGGATTCTGCTTTCACAAGAAAGTGGAATATTTTTTAAAAACAAATCAAGTAATGAGATGTTTAAAATGGAATAACCTGAAATGTGGATAATACGTTAAATACTACACAATAAGGATGAAATAAATTCACAAAAATGTCTTCATTCCCTAGTGGAAGAAGGTATCTCAACGCATCAAACATCCTATTTAAAACATGGTCAAATACTGGATGATTTTTCTCCTGTGCATGAGCACTTTTTTTTTGGGTCAGGAGCTTTAGAAGAAAATGATTCTTTTGCACACAAAAAAGTATTTTGGAAAAGTAGAACAATGTGGAATATGTACAAAATTGATTTCACTTAGTGGAAGCAAAACTTTTAATTTTTTTTTCCTTCTCACCTAAAACAACAAAATAAGCAAAAGATCTACATCTGCACTATAAAGCTGGAAAGAAAGATGCGGATTTGTGGTCTCTCCTGCATACGTGCCTTGTTGTTATGACAGGCTCAACTATCCATTGCACAAATCTAGCATAAATTGTCAATTGTTTGGAGATGTGTACTTTGGTTCAGCCATGGCACTTCCATTTAGTATGCATTAGCATATATTTGTGGCTGCTTAGATCATAGGATTTTTGTGCTGCACACACATTTGCTATTGCTGACTACTTGGGGCTGTTTCTTCTCATTTGGATCACAAAGGGCCTGCTATTTTGGAATGAGAAGCCTCAAATTCTCATCAACCTCTGCTTTGTTCAGATGGTCATTGTTTGAAGCATGTTTCTCAGAAGAGCCAAAAACTGCAATTTTTTTCAGTGCCTGTACATGAGATGAATGGAATATACCTCCTGAATGAACATTGACTGTACTGGAATTTAACCAAATTGCCAAAACAAGATTCCACTAGATCATTGGTTCCCAACCTATGGCCCATGCGATGGACCTGGCCCACAGCACCATTTCATGTGGTCCACTGCCATGTCTGCCACACCAGGAAGTTGAAGTGGACGCATTTATGTCAGCTGTAAAATGTGCTCACACATGTGTAAACATGCCTATGGCTGTCATAAACGTGGAACTTGGTGCATTTACATCAGCTGTAAATGCACCCGCTCCTGCTTCTGGGTGTGTGGTCCAGCCCGCTCAGCTGTATGGGAGGCATGGTCAGGCCCACAGCATAAAACATTTAGTCACCTCTGCACTAGAAGTACAGAAACATTTCAAATCTTCTTCATCAGCCCTGACCTGGAATGCCCAGAAAAGCAGTTCCCTAAATGTAGCTACAAAAATAGAATGTGAAAGTAGAACATCCTAACAAATTTTGCATTCATGCTTCAGGTCCTGCAGAGATTTGTCTTTCACAAATACTTCATAAAATGCAGCCATATGTTCCTTTCTGGTTTTTGTTATTTCTCCAGAGGCTGAGCAGTGTGTTCAGAAGCTGCTTTTTAGTTTATGTTTATCCTTTCTTTTGCTAAGGCTCAGAAAAATATTGCATGGATCTGCAGGACTGACATCCACATGTTCCAACGTACGTGCCACTGAATAGTTTAAAAATGGCATGAAGGGAGAAGGAACGTGGATTCTGTTCATTGTTTATTAGTCAGTTGGAAATTTATATTCAGGCATTTGCAGTTGATTTGGTAAAAAACCCAAAGCATATAGAACACTTAGTGTGTACATTACTTATTCCCATGCTTTGAAGTGTGTACAGTATTTTTGCATTAGCTTCCATTTTCATGTTGTCATTCTCATGTGGGATATTTTGGTATATTCTTTAAGAGAACCATAGCCTTCAAATTTGGATTTAAAAGGGAATAAAATCTTGAACGCTAAAGAGAACTGGAAACAGAGATCTCTATGGCCTAATGTACTAATCTTAACTTTGTGGCTTCTGCGTGGGTTGATAAAGGCTGTCCAGGTTTTCCCCCTGGGGGAAACAGAAAGAGCCTCCTTGAAGATTGTGGTATTTTTGAACCACAGTCAGGCATACCCTGGTAATGACAACCTTGTGTTCCTGGCTAATTTTTCTCACACTAGGTCAGGTGAAGGGAACTGCAGGATGAACTGCCTTCATTTTGGCAATTTCACATATGGCTTAGACATGGAAGAAGAAGAACAGAGAACAGCTTAGCACAAACAAGACCAATGCATATATTGTACATAAACAATTTTTAAAACTTTATTGAAAAGCTTGGAAAAAACAACTCAATATGAATGTCTGGCTATTTTGATTAATTCTGGAAATGATTTTTCTATCCACAGCAATCCCAACTGCATCTGGTTGCATTGGCTGCCATTCTGTTCAAAGCAAAAGCAAACCAATCACACTTACATACAGTTCCATAGCGCTTAGTGCACTCTCTGGGCAGTTCACAAGTTAATTAGCATTTTGCCCCCGACATTCTAGGTCCTCATTTCACCGACCTTGGAATGATGGAAGGCTGAGTCAACCTTGTGTCCTGGTCAAGATCAAACTCACAACCTTTTGGTTGCAGTACAGCAGTTTAACCACTGTACCACCAGGGCTCGCATTGGCCTAGTTTTATTGCAGTGAACCTCCAAGCTTCTCAATCTGGACCTTCCAGATTTTTTCTGGCCTAGAGAGCCTGACAAGTTCTTAATATTGTTTCCTGTTTTATTCACCGAAGAGTTGGGGGAACCTTGCAAACTTTGAGAAAGGGGGATCCATAGATGTGAATGTGTCCCTGTCCCTCCGTGGCTGCAAATTGAACAAAGGTAGCAGTCCCATTTGTATGTGGACCTTCACAAATGATTTTGTGACAAACAAATAGTTTTAATTAAATAATTAATAAGGTTGAGCAAAGTGTTTGTGATATCGGCATATACGGCAAGGGACTCCATGCCCTTGTCATAAATCCTTGTTTCAAAATAACAATTTAAAACAAGCAGTGGACAAAGAGAATATAGTAAAGTATTCGGAACAGCCAGTTACGAGAAGTGTTACTAGACTCATCAAACTGTGTTTACTGTCTCAGTCTCCCCACTCCAGTTGTTTTGCCTACCTGTGCGTGCTTTATATTGAGAAGTATACAGGGATATTACAAGTAGTGGTGGTGCCAACATGTTACTTTGGGGGTGTTGTGTTCCTAAAGGTCTTATCTTGGAGGAAAATATTGGCTGATAAAGTTATATTTTAGTGTAATTTCCATATAACATGTTATTTTTAACTTGCGTCTAGGATGTCATTTGGCATGTGTGGGGCAGTTTTTCTGTTTCTAAAGATATTTTATGTCATCTTAATGATGAAAGACAGAATGGCAATATCATGAAACTCCTAATGCAGTGATGGCCAACCTGTTAGAGACTGAGTGCCCAAACTGCAACCCAAAACCCATTTATTTACTTCAGAGTGCCAACATGGCAACAGGAGAGGGAGGAAGTGCTCCCATTGGGCTGCTAGGCAGAGCAAATTCTGTGCTGGATGAGGGCGGAAGCATTCCCATTGGGCTGCTAAGCAGAGGGGCGGAGCAAACTCTGTGCTGGGGTGACCACATGGGTACCCACAGAGAGGGCTTCGAGTGCCACCTCTGGCACACGTGCCATAGGTTTGCCACCACTGTCCTAATGTAATGTTACTTTTCTCAAAAATGTATGAGTAATATGAATAAGCGCTTATGGAAAAATGTTTTCAGCTTTGCACAATAACAATATTGGACTGCCTTGGCTGTGCTTTGAAGAAATATTATTCACCTCAGAAGCTCCAGCATGAAAAGAAGAATAATTCCTTCTTCAGTTTTCCGGTGGGATGGGGGAAGTGCAATCATTGAACTGTATGCAAATACAGTGATACCTCATACAACGTCCAAACTTGGTTCCACAAGTTTGGACTTTATACGGATTTGGACTTTGTATGAGGCATGCAAAATCCTAGCCACGATGCCTCATACAACGTCCAAATCCTTGCCGCGATGCCCCTCGTACAACGTTGTTTCCATAGAGATACATTGTGCTGTAACATCACAAACTTCAGGGCAAAGTCAAGGAAACAGACAGAAAACTGACAGAACTTTAAGAAATCATTGTCTAAAGGCTAAAAACATTACAAAAACATGTCAAACAACCCTGATTGTCCAAGAACCTGAAGAATACTGCAAAAATCCCAGGAATGCTTCTAAAAATTCTGACGAAAAAATCCAAAAAAATCCAAAATCACACTCAAAACCACTCCTGAACACTCTTCACCTCGTGCAAAACCAACAAGAGCGATACACACATGTGTCTTGCCTTTTATACTGCCCAGGCACAATGCAACCTGGGAAAAACCCCAATGCCTCATACAAAGCCTCAGCGAATTTGTATGAGGCAACTTTTTCCAAGGAATTAGGCGATGTTGTATGAATCCGATGTTATATGAAGCGGACTTTGTATGAGGTATTACTGTACAGCAGTATGGATGGATGGGTTCATTCATTTATTAATAAATTCATGCAAGCTGTATTTCATTTCTGTTAGTAAGCACTCAAATTTTATTTTCCTCAGCCTCTGAATAATAAACCCCAAGTTGTAAGAAGTTGTATTGAGACCCATTCCTTGCCAGAGAGTCAGGTTTAAGATTCTTCAAGTCATCACATCACAAAGCTTGGCCTCTTCTTTTTGGAGAGATTGTAGTTGACCTTTAAAATGTGCTTTAATGAAGTGTATAAAAATACCTTTCCAAAATAAATGTCCCCAATTGTAAGCTTTGGAGAAATTATTCTCTATGTTTATAAGGGAGTTCATGTGACAGAGTGACTTGAAGTAATTTTCACAAGCTTGAGCAAAAAGCATACATACGTGAAAGTGTCCTTACTTTAAAATTATTTTGAGATCATGAACTATCTAGTCTGTCTGTTTTTAAATATATATATATATATGAGGAGTTGCCTTATTCTCCTGTATTTGTTGTGATGAAAAAAATACAACTTGTGAACTGGGGGGTGGGGGGTGGGGGTTGTTACTCATTTGATTACATCCTTTCCCTAAGTGCACTAGTGAATTTGCATGGGATTCTCCATTTTATCCACATAACAGGTTTATTTGATAGGTGAAGTGAGAGATACTGGCAGGCCATATTAGCATTTACTGAGTTTCATGACTGTGGTGGCTTAGTAGTTAAGAAGCATGCCTTGTTAGCTGGAAGACCAGCAAGCAAGCAGTTCTTGACCCAGGCACTGCATGATGGATTGAGTGCCTGTCTCTGTCTCAGTTCCTGCCAACTTAGCAGTTTGAAAGCAAGAAATTGCAAGTAGATCAACAGGGAGCACTTCAGTGGGAAAATATCTTGCAGACATGAAAGGAGCCTCATTCGGGTGTTCCCTGAGTGGAGTTTCTCCAGCAAAAATCCATTCAACCCAGAATAATTTCTGATACATCATCATCATCATCATCATCATCATCATAGTTGTTGTTGTTGTTGTGACTGAGCACATATAAACATTAGTGTAGATCAACATGTTCATCTCTCTGTACACTTGTGGTCTGAAACCTGCCCTTTGCAGGCTTTCTGTTACAGCCTTCTTAGGTAAGATGCACATGAATTTCTATGGGTTAAGTTTAGTGTTGGAGAAGAAGAAATGCATAATATGTAAATATTGTGAGAAAGCAGTGTCTTCAACTACCAATCAAGAAGAATGATTTATTGGACTACAATTTCATAACAGAGTATTCTGATGCATATACTGTAACATAGATAGTGTTCCCATGCTCTGGGGAAATCTATGCATAATCCTGCATAATAGCAATTTAAAAGAATTGTTAAAATTTATATTTTTGAAATTGGAGAAAAATGCATCCATTAGGGAAAACGTAGGTAGGAAAACAATGGAAAGATACTCAGAAATCATTTTTAACAGATTATATAACCTTGTCATAACTTAATTTCCAACTGTAGAAAACATTTGGAGCCTTAATGGCAGTTTTATATACTATAGATTTTGTGGTATTATGATTAAAGATCTGGTGATCTTGATGCATAATGCTCCATCTGGCTCACCATAGCATGCTCTTTGTGGGGTTCCCTTGGAAGGTGTTTGTTTATTTATTATATTCCATTTTTATACTGCCCATCTGGGATGTTTCCCACTCTGGGCAGTGTACAGATAGATAAATGAACAAACAACAGTATGATAAAAATAAAACAATAAATCTACTGCACTCTGATTCCTGACCAGCTAGATATAGTGAAAATAGAAGTGCCTTGTTAGATCAACTTCATTATGTCTTTTTTTTTGACACAGTTCAGATTGATGATTATGATCTATAAAGCCCTACAGTCCCTCACTAAAGGACTGTATCACCATATGTAAGGCTGCTTGCTCTTTCAGACTTTTGCTCACATTTAAGGTACCACAATATTTTTTGTCTTTTTTTCTTGCTGTTCTGTTTTGTTTACTCTCCATTATGATAGTGTGGATGAAATTGGACCACAAGGTTGCTCAATATAAACACTTGCCCATCAATTGAAATCTATTACACAGTAACATGAACAGCCTATGCTTTGGAAGCAAATTGCCAGAAGGAAAGAAATCTATAATGAAAGAGATAATACTTGCAGAGATTACTTAAATTAAGACAATTTGTGTCTAAATGTTTTTTCATTTGCATTACTGCAAAAACAGAATTCCAGCCATTGTGTTCTTAGTACACAAACTCCTTCAAGCTTACAAAATTTTGTTTTGTTATATCATTGTGTTTTTTTGCTGAAAATGTAATAATACAATTGGGTAAGTGAATAATAAGGTATAGAAGTTGGATATTAATAACAGATATGCCCACAAAACCTGAGATAATATTTTTAGCAATATGTTTTATTGTTTGTTTATTTTGCTGGAGTTATTCCTTTTTATGTAGTCTGTTTTATGTATTTTGTTTCAATAAATAAACAAACAAATAAATAAATAAATAAAGACACAGTGGTTACCCCCCCCCCTTTAAAGAGCATAATGTGTTCCACGGGATTGCTCTTTAAGTGAAACACCACTGTAAGTGACCAATTGTGACTTCTGGTGTGTGTGTGTGTGTGTGTGTGTGTGTGTGTGTGTGTGTGTGCGCGTGCGTGCGTGTGTGTGTGTGTGTGTGTGTGTGTGTGTGTGTGTGTGTGTGTGTGTGTGTGTGTGTGTGTGTGTGTGTGTGTGTGTGTGAAACCCGATTTAGTTGTTAAGCAAGTTTTTGGTTGGTTTTAGTTGTTAAGTGAGATGACCATTCAGATAAAATTCTGCTCTGTAAACGAGTTAGTCTCTAAGCAAGGTGCTCTTTATGTGAGGTTTTACTGTATCTTTTTAGGCTACTAGTTCATTCTCCAAGTCTTATTCATATACCATTTTAATATGGCATAACTTGCTGTATTTTATTCAGACTTGTTGTTTGTATAATTTTTAAACTGTCATGGAGAAACATTCAATTTATCTTCTTTTTTAAAAAATGCTTATTTTTTAATTCATGGTATGAACAAAATGAAGAGACCACTGCATCTGTCAATTTCAGTTAAAGCATTTTTAATTTTTCTATCTCTTTCTTTCTGAATCAGTTTTATTTTTTAACATAATCAGCATAAAGTGTAAGCTTTTCCCTGTATTTTTCCTCAAAGTATATACATGTTGAACACGGTTTTCCTAGTGTATACATTTTATGCAGCATAATTCAACTGGTGATCCAATGGTAACCTTTTACTATTAAAGGCTCCCCCTTCCCAAATCCTGAGATTTTCCCAGGGCAAAAAGCAATTACTTTAAATTAAATGCTTCCAGAGCCCAGTCTGGGTTAAGATGCACAAAGTAATGGCAACAGGATTGATGTACTTTAATAATATTAAAAGCCAATATATTTTTGTGTGCATTTTATTTTGTTCACAAAATTTAGAAATGTTGAAAAGGTGTTTAAAGTTCAGCTGTCCAAAGTTTGGAAATTGCAGTATTTAATTTGATGTGAACTTTATGTTCATTGAGAGCACGGTTGAGCTGTACTGCCATAAAACACCATGCATGTAGCTAAGCAAGGATGTACCGTATTTTCCGGCGTATAAGATGACTGGGCGTATAAGACGACCCCCAACTTTTCCAGTTAAAATATAGAGTTTGGAATATACTTGCCGTATAAGACTACCTCTCTTCCAATGCACACCAAATAAAAATTAACCCACACTCAACCCAACGATGCGCAGCCCTCTGAGTCGAATGGGCAGGTTCTGGTGGAGAGCCAATCCACACTCACATTCTCCTCCTCGAGGTACAGGAAGATGTGTGCAGCTTGCTTCCCCTTGCTTCATACTCCCCGCACAGAGCAGGGACTCGGCCGCGGCACCCCCCACCATATGCGCCGGACATATGAAGCAAGGGGAAACAAGCTGCAGTTAAGTACCTGTCCTATAAGACGACCCCCGACTTTGGCACAGATTTTTCGGGGTTAAAAAGTAGTCTTATACGCCAGAAAATACAGTAAATTTAATTTACAGCATCTGGGAAAAAGAAAAGGAAAAAGAAAAAGAAGATACAAAATTAAATATATGATGAAGCCCTTGACCCACTTTGAACCCTAATTAATGTCAACTTGTTTGAACCATTCAGGAGACCTTTTAGCTCACTTGATGTTTGCGTGTGTAATATTTTATTTGTGTTTCCAAATCTCATATAACCTCAAAACTATTATGGGGGTGACATTGGCTGAGACCTGAGAAGGCCTGCACAGTTTCTTCACTGTATGATCTATACACTCAAAGTGATTCAGACATTCTTCCACTGAGTCATACACACTAAATCATTAAAGGTAAAGGTAAAAGTTTCCCTTGCTCGAAAGCCAGTCGTATCTGACTCTAGGGTTCAGCGCTCATCTCTGTTTCAAAGCCAAAGAGCCAGCGTTGTCTGCTTCTGCAGACATTTCCATGGTCATGTGGCAGGCATGACTAGACACCGGAGCACATGGAACGCTGTTACCTTCCCACTGAAGTGATCCCTATTTACATATGGTAATATTTCAGTAATGTTTACTAAGCTGCACTGAATAAGAGAATAAAAAAGATGATAAATATTCTACAACACCAGTGGGCTTCATTGGAGTATTCAACTGGAATATTTCTCCTTCAGCATCAGTCCACAGTGTTACTTTCTGTTTGTCCCTTCTTCATTTTAAATTGTTGACCCTTCTTTACTTACAGGAAAAAAAATTCCGTTCCGTAGGCTTTTGCTTAAATCAAATTTTTTTGTATCTCAAAGCAAACCCATAGGAATGTTTTTTTTTTGTTACTCGAAGATAACCCATAGGAAAAATGAATTTTTTAATGTAAATTGAAGCAAACCCATAAAGAAATGAATCTTTATGTAACTCAAAGCAAACCCATAGGAAATCATGTAAATCGGTATGTGGTTTTAGCATAAAATCATTGTACAAGTTGGATTTTATGTAACTCAAGGCATATATAAGTTGGGGTTTTACTGTACCAAATTGGATACAAAAGATATGGCACTGCTCTGGCCTGGGAAATGAAGTGCAGCTCCTTGCTCAGTAATAGGACAAATACTTTTTAATCTGATTTTGTGTATTTCTCCAAATAAACCTTCCTTATAAGATGTATGGTATGGGCTTCTGGTGGAATATATTTTCATTTATTGTGGGAATGTAAGAAGGTAAAGAAAATATGGAAGAGTGTTTTGTTGGAAATTAATGAAATATTGTCTATAAATTTTGAAATCTAAAATAGCATTAATGGATTTTGGAAATATGCAGATAAAATGGAAAAAGAAAAAAATATTACATTTGTAACAGCAGGAAGATTGAATATTGTTTATTTAAGAAATTGAATTGGATGATTGGTATAAAGATATATGGAATACATATATCTTGCTGGTCCCTTCCACCCAAGAAGTTCATCTTACTGGGGCCAGGAAGAGAGCCTTCTCTGTGTCTGCCCCAGTCCTGTGGAACCTTATGCCACTAGAACTGTGACTCCAGTCGGATCTTCTTCCATTCCGAAAAATGCTGAAGACCTGCCTATGACACCGGGTGTGGGGCATGCTTGACTCTACCATGCAAGCCCGCTGGCTTGTTTAGCTTGTCTGATGGATCCTGTTGTTTTTTTCTCTGTTGCTATTTTATTGTGAGGGGGGAGGGGGAGAGTAGTTTTTTTTAACGATAATCTGTTTAGTTTTATGTGTTTTCAAAATCTTATTTTTACCGGGGGGAGGGTCTAACTACTGTTTTTAGCTGTTCTGTTTTTAGATGTTTGTTGTTTTAAATTGTTCATAGTATTGTTCTTGTTTTTTGTTGTTGTTAGCCACCCTGAGTGATGTTCTACATCAGGAGGGCGGGATATAAATTCATCAAATAAATAAATAAATACAGCTACTATTGATAAATTAACATGTGAAATAAAGGTAAAAAAAGGATTAACGAAAAATGATTTTAGAGATATATGGGGAGAATTTCTGGATTATGTACTAGTGAAAGGGAAAAGAGTAAACCAGAACAAGATGTATTATCATTTTGGTGATGAAGGGTGAATATGGAAAATTAATCATATAGAAAATATTCAATGGATAAGGTTTATAAGTCCCATTGGTGGTTGGGAGCACATAGAATTTTACACTGTAATATGTGTATGTATAGTAATTTATTTTCTGTTACTTTTTATTTATTTATTTTGTATGGTAATGTATTTTCTGTTACTTTTTATTATTTCTTTCTTTTGTATTTTTTAGTTATTAAAAAAATAGAGTTTGAAAGAGTGGTGGTGATATGCAGACTCATGTAAGCCTTGAAGACACTGAGAACTTTCTGTGAAGAATGCTGAAATGTGAAACAGAGATTATAAGCATGTTTGGTTTAATGTGTTTGTAATACTCATGTGGTTGGTATGTTCAGTCCTAACTGGACCTCCTGATCATTTGAGGGCTGTAATAGTGTTGAGCTGAACACATTTATAGTCCACATCTCATTATGGTGACTCAACATAGAGAAGAAATGTGGGTTTGGGGTTTATGTGAGTCCACATGTTATTAACACACTTCAATGTGTTATCTCTTAATAGGGCTCTCAAATTGTCCCATTGCATTATTATAACTGGCATAAATGTTAAGGTAACAAGTTACCACTGCATTTACTTTCATTGAGATGAACAATTGGATTTCTCCTTTTATTGCAGGGATAGTAACTTTCACAAGATCACAAATTAAGGACAGAAGTGCTCACAAAAGATAACATGCACACATAAAGAGAAAGTACATGAATCAGGCCAACCCAGTTTTGGTGTAGAAAAATGGAAAGGACTAGAATTCTCTGATCCACCTATCTCTGTCTTCAACTGCCGATCAATAAATGGACTCTGCATTTTATGATATGCTTTAACAAGCTTTGTTCATATCTAATACACTTTAGCTGTTAATTAGAGGAAGTGTTATGAGAAGAATAATGCTACTTTCACAGGCTTTAGCAATTTCATCTGCCTCTTTGGCTTATTGCTTTATGTGTTTCTCTTCTAATGCTTTTATATATATTTTTTTGGTATGAACTGATAATTTTTAAAGCCACCAAGCCATTTCAAAACAGCACAAGGAAGTGGCAGAATGAAAATATGCAAATTGGCAATGCTTGTTTTTTAAGGCTCATCTGGACAAAAGCATGGTAGGCTACAGGTTGCTATAACATGGAAAGTTAGACAGGTTTTCTTATAGGATACCCCTACTCTCTTATAGGATATACCCCTACATAGGCCATGTGTGTCTCCTCTTAGTCACCATCAACCCAGTGTCCCTGCAGGAAGCAGATTGCTTTGCAGAATCTTACTGTGCTGAGTAAGTGGATGAATTAAAACAGGAGTTCTCAGCCTTTTTAAACTGGGGGGGGGGGTCACACTCCCTCAGACAGTTTCAGAGGCTGGGTGGCCATTCTACCCTTCTTCCATCACATGGCACTTTCTGCTGTGGTGGAGGCAGTGGAGGGCTCACATGAAATAGTGCGCAGGCTGCAGGTTGAGAATCCATGAATTAAAAGCAGATGGTCAAAAATGATCAAATAGAGGAGACTCTAGTGGGAGCTACCCATTAATGATTCTTGATATAAGTTTGAACAGGAACTTGCCTTTAGGGAGAAAGATGCAGATTATTCAGTTCTAAAGCATTTGTATCTTTTGACACAATGTGGGGAATATGAGGCTGTGATGCTGGATCTATGCATTCTGGAGTTTACCAGCTAGCCACATATTTTTTTCCATGACACTACCATTTTGTGGTATCCCCACTTACTTTCAGAAGACTCACTCTTCTGAAAGGTGGAAATGCCTCTGTTGACACTGAATAACTATCAGCATAAAATTGTCAGAAGTTTAAGCAAAAACAAACTTCTATCTTCTAGTTTCACTTTTTGTTTTTGTCCCAGCCACGGCTGGCATATAACCTCCAAAAACTTTCCTAATTTGAATTCACCTTTGAGAGTAAAGGGATTCCCTTGTTTACTTACTAGATAAATTTCATTTTATTATTATTGCTGCAATCATCTGTTCTGTATTGAACTCCTTTGCAGGCGCACCCACCCAAATAAAGACTCAGACACCGGTATTGGATTAAAGGCATTGGGCCACTTTTATTGAATAATGCCCTAGTCCGAATTATCACTTTCAATTGGTGTATCATCCAATTGTAATTCTTTAAGGCAAGCATGCCGCAGTAGCACTGGTAAGGTTCCACCCAAAATGCCAATGGCTATTGGCTGCATGTATCAATTTGTTTGTTGACACAAACAAATTGTTGACCGAAGTCAATATACTATCTACTGATCCCACCCTATGACGTGTATCCGTCCAAATATAAAGGGGATGCAGGCTGTGAAGCTCCTAGCATCACCCCTTTCATGGTTCGCCCTTGACCGGCCAATCCTGTTTCCCCTGTACCTATCTACGTGTTGGCCAGTCAATTGCGAACCTGCCGGATACCTCTGGGTCATTAATCTTTACCTTACCAGTGCTACCCGCCACACGGGGAGGCGTCCATGATGACTCACCGCCCGCCCCCCCAGACCGTCAGCTTGGTCACTAGGCCCACTTGCACGTCCTCCAGAAAGAGGTCCATACCTCTGGCCGACAGGTGGACCCCATCTCCTGCATACAGGCTAAAATCCTGTAACCCTATCCCCGGGTGTCAAATGGCTCTCCCCAAGCCATTCTCAACAAGAAACCGGGCAACAGCCCTGTTTACTGACCGCCGGGCACGGTCCAAACCATGGAGATCCATGTCTCCTCTAAAACAGTGTCTCGGCATGATGTCAGACCATAGCAACCGTGTGTACGGCCATAAATGATGTAAAAATGCCAGGTACTGCACCTCGACATTTTAAGGAAAGGCCAGTGATCCGTGCGAGATCATTGCCACCGAGGTGCAGAATCAGAACATCAGGCGGTCCAGCATCCCTGATAGACATCAGGAATGGCAACAGTTCCCGCCATCTTATGCCGCGCATACCATACCACCGCATACGTGTGGATGCACGCAGCCCAAGATGGGGTCCCCACTCTGACGATGCAGCATACTGTGCCGCCCAGTGTACATAGCTGCGGCCCACCAGCCCCACTGCCACCGGTGTGCATAGACACACAGGGTCTGTAAAAGAAGGAAAAGGAATTAAGGACATAACTAGGTACTCATACAGTGAGGGGACGTACATATAAGGAAAAAACGCGCAGACCCCCACCTGCCCGTCCAACATATATCAGCCTCAGAGTACCCAAATGCAGCCGCAGTCGATGCGGCGCCTATCCTGAATGAATGGGTGCCATAACAATCCCCACACTGTGAAGTGCGGTACCGGTCACCCTCCAGAGCTAAAATTTGGCCAGGGCGCGCAGCAGGCACTGCCAAAATTGCATGTAGGGCACCAACCGGACAGATGTCAGCAAATGTACATCGTAGCAGTATAACACCACTGCCTACTCCATGCTGATCGGCCTTTGAGGAATGAATCCTCAACTGAGCCCACTCCTGGTTGATATGCACATTGAGTTCCAGTGCCCTATGAGACATGTCCCCCTTTGACCATGGGACCAGCTCGCTGATTCGCAGAGCTCCAGAGAAAGCTACGGTGGTAGCTGCATGAAAAAGAGACTCCTCATACCTACTGTAACATAGTCTATGCCAACCTCGTGCAAGGTGGGTCAGAATACCTGGTAAAACAGGGCGACATGTGGGGGAGCAACCGGACATATGGCAGGACCATGCTACTATCCTTTCCCCACTGACCGGCCCTTGAGGAGCGAATCCTCCCCAGAGCCCACTCCTGGTCGAGCAATACATCTTCCAGTTCCAGTGCCCTGCAGAACATGTCCCCTGTTGAAAGTGGTACCAGCTCACTTAATCTGAGAGCCCCAAAGAAAGCCACGGAGGTAGTTGCCCGAAATTAGACTCTTCGTACGGAGCATAGGCGCTGGCCGCGTAGGAGTCATATATATTAGCCACAAGTGCTAGCAGGGCTCGTCGCTCGCATCTCAGGGTGAAGGGCCGCCCTCATCCTAAGTTCTTCGCCATAGGCCAACCATGACGGGCCAGGGAAATCAACCACGGCCCGGTAAATATTGTCCAAGTACTGGACCATTGGGATGGCCAAATTAGGACGGGCCCTTATATATCCTGCCATGGATACCAAATAGGCCGGTAACCAATTGGCCCCATTGCGAGGCAGCTTACGGCGACAGGACAACTCCTTGTCCCTGTCGTCCTGCCCCTCCATCTCCTCCTCAGTGGGTTCACATTGCAGGAGGGGGGGGGGAATGTGAATATATTCCCTACACCACATCTTCTAACTAATAGCCCGGGATAAATGGTCACCCAGGGGTAGGGAGTAACCGACTGTCGGCAGGGCTGCCGTTGGCATGGATTGGAATGGGGAAACACATAATAGGCCCTATCGGACCCCTGAGAAGTTAAGGGAAAGCATTGGGGCGGTCACCCCTGTAAGAACCTAGGTGTAATTGGCCTGTTGCGGCCATGGCCATTGTACCCCCCCCCCCAGTGTTATGAGCTAGTGTCACAGGTGTGCTGATTTGACCAGGATACTCACTCGGTGCACCCTCACGGGCCACCCCCACTGGGGGTTCCGGCCCGTGGTGGGCATCAGAGCTCGCAATGGCCATCGAGCCCTGTGTTTCCATGCATCCATGCCAAGCAGGACCGTTCCCCGGTGGAGTGCCCTGCTGTAATGGCCGGATGGGGAGCTGCGAGGCACCAGCCTGTGCTGGCCTGATGGTCTCCAGCAGCTCAGCCCTGTTGGCGGCCCGCTGCGCAGCCGTGGCCGGCATGTGGGCCGGAACTAAAGAGCTGGCAAGCCCACCATCCGAAGGTGGTGGAGCAATGCCCATTGATGCCTCCAGTGCCGAAATGCGGGCAGGAGAGCATCCACAGCATCTGACCCACCAGGATAAGGTGGGCCGGATGGGTCGGATGGCCCACCGGGTAATTGATGAGGGATAAACCCGTGTGGCAATCCCTGGCCAGAATAGGGCCATGCCCAATAATCCGGCCCATGAGGGGCCGGAAGAATGGTGGGGGGGAAACCCACACCGCGCCCGAGTGGGCCACTATGCCCCAAGCCAGGCAAAGGCGCAACAGGGGTAGAAACCCCAGTGGAGCAGGTGTGTGCAGCCCCCGCCCGAGTCCTCCGAGTGGGCGGGTAGGCAGAGGCCTGGTCACCCTCATTGGTGGCAGCGGGTATGATGATCCTGCCACCCCCTTGTGGGGCAGCTGCCCAAGCCCTCCGGCCCAGTGGCTGCCCCAAGGAGGTCGAGGGGGTGGGCCGAGCCCTCCCCCTAGGTCACGGCCTGGGGGCCGCTTGGGCCTTACGCTTGGGTGCCATAGCCACCCAAGTAGGCGCTGATCGGAGGAGGAATATCCTCCGATCAAATTAAAAGCAGCGTTGGAGTGATATCCTCGCAAATTCTAAAGGATATCCTCCGATAAAGGCCCGCAAAAGGGAAAGACGCGGGCCTTTATCTCTTTTAAAATGGCAGTTAGTCTGCCTCGTGGCCACCCCTTTTATAGAGGGATGGCCATGCCCCCTGACTGACCCGGATGTCTGAGTCCGGGTGGGGGGCCCCCTGCAAAGAGCGCGGTGCCCATTTTGGCGCCGCGCTTGCATTCTGCTTCTTGAGCTTCTCTCCAAGGTGCTGAAATGATTCTTCTGTAAGAATTACAGTAAGAAAGCCTTTCCCCCACATTTCCCCCCCCAAATGTCTTTCTGCTTTTGACCTGCTCTCCCAACCCCCCAAAACAAAAGACTCATGGCTAATAATTTATTGCAGAGGCCTTTTTATTCGTCAACAAAAGTTACTATCCTGAAGCCATTGCTTGAAGAGGTTCCACTCCAGTTGTGTGGGTCATTTTTCATTATGTAGTTTTAGAAATGCATCCAAAACATTTGGTAACATTTGGAAACCATTTCTTGCACTCTGCTGTCAGTTAAAAAAATGGTGTATCGAGTGAGAGCAATATATTATTAGCATCATTATAATGGTTCCATACCATGAGCTGATCAGCATAATTTATAGCAGAACTGTGCAGGAAATGTTTTCTTCCAAAGCTCAAAGAGAGAGTGTGCCATTTTAAAACTTGACTGAAGTTGATCTTCTCTGGAATTTGGAAGCTGTTGAGTAAGACATGCAGCTTTGCCTTCTGTTGCTTGCCTCTTGCCTCGGCAGACTGCTTGCGGGGGGCTGCTCTGTAGAGTACTCCTTGCTTTGATTCAGCTGTTTTGTCTCAAAGGCTCCAGTAAGCTTTTCCATGCAAATATCCCCAAAATGAACTTCAATCAGGCATCTGCCATTATTCAGCATGTGGGAAGGAATTTTTATTGGAATTAATTATCACTGATCAGTGCTTAGCTGCTGCGACACCTTTCCTTATAACTTGGAGTTTTGCATAAGATGGAGAAAAGTCAAAATAATTGCTCCCCTGCTGCTGAATGAGCTGCCATTTTGTACAGTGAATATAATGTACAGAAGCCAGAAACACCGTGCACAAGTGCCACTCAAAGAAAGGAAGGCCAGGAATATGCAAACTAGTAGTTTGAACGAGAATCTACCTGAACTGCCCAACTCATGCCATAGTCATAAATTTGAGACTATTGCCCACAGGGATCACTCAGGGTCCATTTTTTTCCTGCTCCCTTATTACCCTTCTGTGTGACATAGAATGAATGGACAGTCCAAAGTGACATGTGGTATACTAGATAGCAAGCTCCTTCTTTGTATCTAAACCCCATACATTGAGTTAATTTGTTCAATTCCTACATAAAGTCAAACAAAAGAAACAAGCTGGTTTTATTAGAAATAAATGAAAATAATGATGAGGATTTATGAGGATTTACTAACAGGAAAGTCAGGATGGAAAGAATGTGGAAAAATACTTGCTATGGGAGAAATCAGAATTAGTAGATTTTTCACCTTCCCCAGCCCAGGGTTCTGTATGATTAACATACATTCTGTATTAGAGCTTTGTTAAGATTGCTATTATTTTTTAAAATGAAAGGTGTGGCTCCTTTCCTTAACACTGAGCTGGTGGGGAAGAAATGTAATATGTTCATCCATACCAGGGATTTCCATACCCTTCAACGTGCACTGAGGAGGACCTTATGTTGGCAAAAGGAAATGCTGTTGAGGTGGCCCAATATTGGGTGGATGTATTCTAGTCCTTTTAATTCCCTTTTGTTTTAGATGCAATATGTTAATTTTAGATTTGTATGTTATTATATGTTGGTGGTGCCTCTGATACGAATAAAGAAAGAACCAGAGATTGTGGTATGTCTTCCACTTGATATGTGCAAAACTACAAGAATTTCATTTCAGTTCACTTTTGAAGAACTAATTGAAATAATTGGAAATTCTCAAAGTTTTTCATATTTTGGATGGAAAGAACTTGGCGGGGGGGGGGAGTCTGACTATGACTTGACTGTGCCCATCAGGAAGATAAAAAATGAAAGCTGTACCTTTTAGCTAGTACACTGGTCCTTCAAGGTAGACTGCCACCACACCTACACACAAAAAACCTTTTCAGTAAGTAAAAGGGAAATCAAAACCAGATTAAGTACTATAGTCTTCAGTTGAATAACCAAGTGAGATTTTATATTTATTAAAGAGAAGCCAAAAGGTAATAATGAAAATCAATATGAGAAAAGTTTAATTAAGAGCAGAAGATTGTGTGGCAGAGACTTCAGAGTGACTGTCCATGTCATGGCCAAGATGAATGTAATATCCTTCAGGGCAGCCAAAGAGGAGGAGGAAGGCACTGAGTGCCGCACCTTTGCTGAGCGCCACGTCTCCTCCCCACCCACCCACCAGCCATTCCATCACTGTGGGGGATAAAAGGACCCTGGGACTTTGGGCTGTCGGGCAGCAGAAGAGGAGAGGGAGACACCGAGTGCCATGCCTTTGCCGAGCACCATGTCTCCTGGGGGGAGGGGGGATAAAAGGACCCTGGCCTGGGACTTTGGGCTGTCGGGCAGCCGAAGTGCAGAGGAGGGCAACCAGAATGATTAGGGGACTGGAACACCTTCCTTACCATCTGAGGCTGCAACGGTTGGGCCTCTTCACTCTTGAACGACGACGTCTAAGAGGTGACCTGATTGAAGTTTATAAAATCATGCACGGTGTGGACAAAGTAGATAAGGAAAAACTGTTTTCCCTATCGCATAATACTAGAACTAGGGGACACTCCATGAAACTTTTGGGTACTAGTTCTCAAACAAATAAGAGAAAGTACTTTTTCACCCAGAGGATTACTGGTCTATGGAACTCCCTGCCAGAAGAAGTGGTGACAGCTGTCAGTCTTGACAGCTTTAAGAAAGGATTAGACAAGTTCATGGAGGAGAAGAGTATCAATGGCTATAATTATGGATACTTAAGGACAACCTCCGGGTTGGAGAGATAGGCAGGATATCTCTCAATATCATTTCCAGGGAATCCTAAGCAGGTGAAGGCATCTGCTTGGGAATACCCTGAAGGAAATGGTGAGCCACTGTGTGAGACAGAATGCTGGACTGGATGGGCTGTGGCCTGTTCCAGCAAGGCTGTTCTTATGTTCTTATGAAGAGGAGGAGGAAGACACCGAGCACCGCGCCTTTGCCGAGTGTCGTGTCTCCTCCCCACCCCACCCCCAGCAATTCCATGCCACCATTTATTAATTAATTTAGATTTAATAAATTTATATACCACCCTATCCAAAGGACTCTGTGTGATGTACACTAAGACCAATATATAGGTAAAACATTTTAAAAACCCATAAAAACATAACAATATTACCCACCCACCCCCCACCCCCCGCCATGACATCTATTATCTAAAACAAATATAAAATCTAAAAAACCTTAAAAATGAAATACAGGAGGAGGAAACCTCAGACGAGCCAAAAAGGGGAGCTTGTTGACAATCCTGGCCCCCAGACCCATTTTGCCAACCACATCTTCAATTCTTTCCTAAATGGTAGCGACTGGGTCTGGAAGCGTAGTTCTACTGGGAGGAGGTTTCATAGTGTGGGGGCTATGACTGAGAAGGCCCTTTTTCTTGTGCTGGAGAGGCGAGTCTTCCCAACAGAAGGCACCTGAAGGGGGCCCTCTTGGTTTGCTCTTGTGGGACGGGTTGATGTCCTAGGAATGATACAATCTCAGAGGTATCCTGGTCCGTTACCATGAAGGGCTTTAAAGGTGACAACCAGCACCTTGAATTGCACCCGGATACATATAGGCAGCCAGTGCAGCTCCTGCAGCAGTGGCGAGGCATGGGCGAAATGACTACACCCTACCACTGCGCGGGCTGCCACATTCTGGACCAACTGCAGTCTCCAGATGGTCATCAAGGGCAGTTCCATGTAGAGCGCATTACAATAGTCCAAACAGGAGGTGACCAGGGCATGGGTGACCATGAGCAGGGCCTCCCAGTCCAGGAGTGGGCACAATTGATTAATAACATGCACTTGCCCGAAGGCCCTCCTGGCCACGGCCATAACCTGCTCCTGGAGCAGAAGCCGCGAGTCCAGGAGGACCCACAAGCTGTGCACCAGGTCGGATTGGGGCATCGGTGCCCATCCCAAACCAGCAGTGATAACTCCTTATGAGGACTGGGTCTCCTCATCCACAGCCACTATGTCTTGCCGGGATTCAGCTGTAGTCCGTTGTCCCCCATACAGACTCTAACCGCCTCTAGGCAACTGGTCAGGACTTTGACTCATCACTGGTATCACCACAGGCAGAGATATACAACTGAGTATCATCAGCATACTGATGATATCTCACCCTGTGGGATCAGATGATCTTACCCAGTGGTTTCATGTAGATGTTAAAGAGTAGGGGCAAGAGTTGCCTTGGACTCAACACCACAAACACCACCCACCCACCCACCTACACTGACTGGGTCCGGCCACTCAGGAAGGAGGAGAACTGGGACAACACAGTGCCCCAGATCCCCAACCTCTGTATCCGGTCCAGAAGGATACTGTGGTCAACAGTATTGAAAGCCACTGAGATGTTAAGAAGAGCGAGAATGGAGGGATACCCTTCATCTTGCTCTCGCCAGAGATCATCAAACAGCGTGACCAATGCAGTCTCCATACCATGACCCGGACTGAAGCCTGATTGGAAAGGGTACAGATAATCCGCTTCCTCTAGGACCCCCTGGAGCTGCCGCGCCACCACTTTCTTGACAACCTTCCCCAAAAAGGGGAGGTTCGATACAGGGCGGAAATTAGATGGTATATTTGGATCAAGTGGTTTTTTTAGGAGCGAAGCATTGACCACCGCTCAAATCCAATCGCCTGTCAGGGTCCTGCCTGCTTTCATGAGCCAGGCCAGACATGGGTCTAACTCACAGGCAGTGGCACCTTATTGTATATTACGTCTTTATATGGAGTGTTGCTCTTTATATGGTTCTATTGTGACTGGGGAAACTGATGTAATTTGTATCTGTAACTTGTATCTTATTTCTGCTCTTCATATGTTGATGCTTTCTATGGTTTGACTTGGGAAATCGACTTAACTTTGATGTAATTCTTTGTAATTGTATTTATATATTGTATCTTATTGGACATTTTTTTTTGTTAATTGACATGTTGCAAGCCACCCTGAGTCTGCCCTGTGCTGAGAAGGGTGGGGTATAAATCGAATAAACATAAACAAACATAAACATCTGCTTAGCTAAACCGCTCTAATCCAATCAATGGAATTTATGAACATGAAGCTTCTGAATACCAGCCTCTTCCATGCTAACAACCTATCAGGCTTTTGCTTTCCACACAAGCTTTGGGGAGACAAATCCAATTTCTCATCCTTCCCCTACCCACAGTGGTTTAAGCGCCTGACCATATTGGTTTATACATGGCAGTCTACATGAAGGGAAGAAGCATTTATGTCTGGTGAATAGTATGGCACGATCTACACATCATTATTCAAAAGAAATAAATGTTTAGTGCAACATGCTAAGCGTTTTCAAGAGGCAATTATGGTTTATCACTTACATAAAGAAGAATAGAACTTTTACTGCATGTATTGTTTACTTTTTGCCAAAAGCTCCATATTCTCTTAATTATATTTATCAAATTTAGAATTTGGTGGATCATTATTGTTCATTTCTGTGGGAAGACAAAGCAGAATTCAACACACAGCCTCATTTCATCAAACAAGGCTTCCCTGTTAGATATTTATATGTCTAACCTAGCAGATTCCCTGTTCTAATAATAGCACTTTTGCCATTGTCGCAGTAAGTGATTCTTAAGTCCTCATGGTGCAGTGGTTACAGTGCTGTACTACATTGTGAGTTCAGTCCTGATCCTTCAACCTGTCCTCCATCCTCAGACTAGGTTGACTCAGCTTTCCATCTATCCGAGGTCAGTATAATGAGTACCCTACATGTTGGGAGCAAAATACTAATCTTGTGAACTGCCCAGAGAGTGCACTAAGTGCTATTGGGCTGTTGCTAAATCCTTCTTGAGGTAGCTGAGCTGGTGTTGGAATCTCCTTGGGTTCTTGTGCTTAGTCAGTTCTGTCAGGAGTGACTCAGGACTCCATGTCCTCAAAGCTGCCCATGGTATCAGTTCCCACCGTAGGCCTGGTTTTCTGCACTGGTGTAGATGTTGATGATCTGGTTGTGGAGGAACTCTGCAGTTTTGTTTTGTTTTTTGCTATTTCAAATTTATATATTGCCGCCCCATTCGAACGAACGACACTGGGTGGCATTACAACAATAATATATAAAACATCCAATCTTAAAACATTAAAAAAACCTTTTTTAAAAAAAAAACCTTAATAAGCACCAAAATTACCCCACCCCACCGCCTCAGTTGTTTAAAAAGTACAGTTTAAAAAACAGTTAAAAGAGTGAGGGAGCCTATGCTATATCAGCCAGCAGGTGGGGGTCACCACGTCACTGGTGCCCCATACCTGCTTCACCAGCCAGGTTTTTAATCCTTTCCTGAAGGGCAACAGCTCTATCTGGAGGTGCAACTCTGTTGGTAAGAGGTTCCAAAGGGCCAGAGCAGACACTGAAAAGGCCCTCTTTCTGGTGCTAGAGAGTCGGGCCTCTCTAGATGATGGTATCTTTAGGGAGCCTCTCTGGTCTGCTCTGGTGGGATGGACAGATGTCCTTGGAGTGATGTGGTCTCTTAAGTACCCTGGCCCACTGCCCAGTTCTGTTGTCATGGGCAGAACATTTTCTGTTTGGGTTTAGACCAGTGGTTCCCAACATGGGGCCCATGCACCACAGGGGGACTTAAATTCACAGAAGTCTAAATCTGTACATTGGCTGATCACTGCTTTGGGGAATTGACTTGGGCATCTGGGAAATGAAGTCCAAAAACCAAAGGTTGGGAAACGCTGGTTTAGACTCACTGGAACTGATTTGATGAATCAGCTTCTCTGTAAGTTCCATAGATTCAAATGGGTCTGCTTTAGTTGTGACTTGCTGAGATGGAATTTATGGAAGAGTTAGCACAGCAAATCCCCTATGCTTCAGTGGGCCTACTGTAACATTATTTACTACACAGAGCAACCAGATTCTAGCTAACCTATATTAAAGTCTTTTTATTAAAATTACGGTTTTCAGAGAGATATATACGTAGGATTTTCCCCAAATCTGAATCAGTTATTTTAAAATGATGTTGATAAACTTAATTTGATTCCAAATCAGTAAAATGCACTTCTTAAATAGCATTAATTTCCTCTTAATGCAAAGTTGTTTGCACTTGAAGTGTTCCTAAGAATAGCTCTAGTCTCTGTTACTACTTGCGGGTAAATTGCAGCACCAGTGAAACCTATATATCCGTTTTTAAGGAATTACAAAATCTTATGAAAATCTTCCCTGATAATATATGTGAACAAACTTCAACCAGCCATCTCCTATCTGCTACCAAAAATTCACAAATGAAGGAATTCCACTAGACCCATTGTTTCAAGCATTAATACTGATGCTGTAGTGTTGTGTTCTGATGGTTTTACTGTACACATGGATTGAAATGTATCTGAGTCAATGTAACCTTGCCTATAGCAACAATGTAACCTTCAGCTGTATCATATAAGCCCTGTAATAGGACGCGAGCTAATGACCACCAGCTGGCAGCAGCGAGCGTCCAAGCTCTCTTGGTCCGAACTCATCAAAGGCAACAGCGCGGGAAGTTTTCCCGCCACTACCTACACCTGGACAAGAAGGGCGTGACCTGCAATGACGTCACGCAGACAGTAGCCAATGGGCTACCATGGCACCACGTTCAAATGTATTACTGCTGTATATAAAGAGCTATTGATCCGCCATTACCTCATGTTCCCTCTGTCCACGATGCAATAAACCTGAGTAAACCCAGCCCGAGGCTGTGTCCCGTGTCTTGGTTTGCATACACCAAATTGGCGACGAAGGTGGGATTATGGATCCCCACGGAACAGCCAGGGCACAGAGCGGGTTCAACATCACCAAACCGCAAGACTGGGAGCTGCTTGAGATGGACTTCCAGGCGGCACTGGTGGAACTCAGAGTCAAACAAGACGACGAGGAGAGGAAGAGGGCCATCCTCACCAGAATGCTCGGGATGGAAACCAAGCGGACGCTGGTGGGCATAATCGCTCCGAAGAAGGTGAGCGACTTTAAGGCGAGCGACATCATGAAGCTGCTGCGAGAGCGGTTCTGCCCCTCGAGGGCAATGTTTCCCGCTCGGAGCGCGTTTTGGAGGCGAGTCCAAGCGCCAGACGAGTCGGTTGAGGCATTCGTGGCCGCCATGAGGATAGCCGCCGCCCCCTGTAAATGGGGCGACATCCTGGAGATGGTCCTCAGGGACGGCGTGTTATGTGGCCTGAAAGACAAGGAGGTGCAGCGCAGCTTGATGAATAAGGAGCCGCCACCCACGCTGGCCGAAGTCATAGAGGCCGCGGAAGCCGCAGAGTCCACGAATGCCGGAGTGGACGAGATGCATCAGTGGCGTGAGTGGCGTCCTAAAGCCGGCAAGGCGGAAAATTCGGTGCACGGGAAGGCCGGACAGTCGGTGCACGCGACTCGGCGGGCCTCAAAGTTGTCTACGGAAGGCAGCGACGGCGAGGAGGTCCAGAAGGTCCGGAAGGGCGGTCGACGCTGCGAGGGTTGCGGAGCGGCCCACGAGCGCGCGAGATGCCCGTTCAGGAAGGCCGAGTGTTACACCTGCGGCCGTCGGGGGCACATCGCCAAGGCGTGCAGAAAGCGGAAAGAGGGCCGGAGGCAATCACAAGACCGCGCGGCCAGGCCGGACCGTCCAGCAAAGCCCAAAGATGGCGCCCAGACCACGAGGAAGCAGGACGGCGTGGGCCGCGTCTCGGACAGCAGCGAGGACGACGCCTCAGTGTTCAGCGTGTCCGCGGGACAGTCCCATTACTTCGTTGAGGTATTAGTACAAGGGGCCCCTATTAAGATGGAAATTGACTCGGGGTCCTCCTTTTCCATAATTCCCCAGAAAGAGTTCCTGAAAATCGACCCCCACGTGCGGCCAAAGCTTAAAGCGTTGAGGTCCACACTACGGGACGTACAGGGAAACAACATTCCGGTATTGGGGGTTGGGAAGTTTCGGGTCAATTTTAAGAGACATTCTGCGGAACTGCCCCTAGTTGTCCTGAAAGGGGGAAGCTGTAGCCTCCTGGGAACACAGTGGTTTCAGCCCTTAGGGTTGTTCATAGGGGGGGTGCATACCGTGGGGGGGGACCCAATACAAGCGGTTTGCGATGCGCATCCCGCCGTTTTTGAGAAAGGACTCGGAAAGTTCAAGGGACCCCCTGTAGCTTTCGACATAGACCCGGAGGTCCGCCCGATAAGACTCAAACCACGCAGGGTGCCGTTTGCACTCAAGGACAAGATAGAGGCGGAATTGGACAAACTGGTGGGCCAGGGGATTCTTATTCCTGTTGATTCCGCGGAGTGGGAAACTCCAATTGTAACGGCTCTAAAGGCTAACGGGGAGGTGCGCATTTGCGCAGATTATAAGTGTACAATTAACAAGGCGATCCGCCCTAATGCATACCCGGTGCCAGTGATAAGCCACCTTTTGGCCAGGCTGAATGGGGGAAAGTGTTTCGCTAAGCTCGATTTGGCACAAGCCTATCAGCAACTTCCTGTGACCCCCGCCACGGCCGCGGCACAAACGATAGTTACACATAAGGGAGCGTTCCAGGTGTCGCGGTTACAGTTCGGCGTGAACTCGGCGCCCGGTCTTTTTCAATCGCTCGTGGAACGCCTCCTAAAGGGCCTGGAGGGGGTGTTGCCTTATTTTGATGACGTGTTGATAACAGGGGGGAGTGAGGCTGAACTAGCGAAAAGGTTGGACAAGGTACTGACCGTGTTCGAGAAAGCGGGGCTGAGATTGAGGAAGGATAAATGTGTTTTTTTCAAAACAGAGGTCGAGTTTTTAGGGTTCCGAATCACACCCGAGGGGATTAAGCCGTCTAAATCCAAGGTAGCAGCCATTAAAAAGGCCCCTCGCCCCACATCCAAGACCGAGCTGCAATCTTTCCTGGGGCTCCTAAATTTTTACCATACATTCCTCCCGCGGAAGGCGTCCGTGGCCGAACCGCTCCATCGGTTGCTGAAAAAGGAGGAGCCGTGGATGTGGGGTGATGAGCACGAGAGGGCGTTCAAGGAGCTAAAGCAACTCCTAACATCTGAGGCAATCCTGACGCACTTCGACCCCAAACGGCCTGTGGTCCTAGTTTGTGATGCATCCCCGGTGGGGGTGGGGGCGGTGCTGTGCCACGTGTTGGAGGACGGAAGGGAGGCCCCGGTAGCATTTTACTCAAGGTCCCTGTCCCAAGCGGAGCGGAATTACGCGCAAACCGACAGGGAAGCATTAGCAATCGTATCGGGGACCAAAAAATTTCACGATTTTTTGTATGGCCGCCCGTTCAAAATCGTGACCGATCACAAACCGCTGTTAGGGATTTTCACGGCGCACAAGCCCACGCCGCAGATCCTGTCCCCGAGAATGCTGCGATGGGCTATTTTCCTCAACGCGTACCAACATGAGTTGGAGTACAGGCCCGGAAAGGAGATCAGCCATGCTGATGCGCTTTCGAGATCCCCCTTGCCATTGTCGGACGCCCAGAAGGCGAGAGCAGAAAAGGACCGCCAGGTGTTGCTCATTGAGGTTTTAGACGCTCCCCCAATAGTGCCAGCCGACATTGCTAGGGCGACAGGAAAGGACAGGACACTGGCGAAGGTTTGCTCATGGGTGCAGAAGGGGTGGCCGGGTTCGTCCCCAAGTACGGAGTTCGACCCATTCTTTAGGAAAAAGCTAGAGTTGTCCCTAGAGAGGGGGTGCCTTCTGTGGGGCCAACGGGTGGTGGTCCCTGCACCCCTGCGGACGAGGGTGCTCGAACTGCTGCACGTCAGCCACCCGGGCATAGTTCGTTCCAAGGCGCTGGCCCGGAGTTACTTCTGGTGGCCACAGCTGGACACGGATATTGAGCACATGGTTGGCACTTGCGAGGCTTGCCAGGGGTCCCGCCCTGAGGCGGCCCGTCTCCCACATAGGGAATGGGACACAGCACGGGGACCATGGTCCAGGGTGCACGTAGATTTCGCTGGCCCATTCCGAGGAACCATGTTTCTCCTAGTCGTGGATGCGTTCTCCAAGTGGCTGGAGGTTATCCCGGTAAAAAGCACGTCCTCCGCCACGACAATTAGCCGGCTACGGAGAGTCTTTTCCACGTTCGGTTTACCCGACACTTTAGTCAGCGATAACGCTAGTTGTTTCACCTCCGCTGAGTTCGGGGCATTCATGGGGACAAACGCCATTCGGCATATCACGTCCGCACCGTTTCACCCGGCCACGAATGGCCAAGTGGAACGGTTGGTGCGTACAACGAAGGAGGCGCTGCGGCGCATGGGCCCGGGGGACCTGAATCACCAAGTGTGCCAATTCCTCTTAGCGTATAGGGTGACCCCTTTGGCATCCGGCTACTCGCCGGCAGAGCTCTTGATGCGGCGAAAACTGACCACGCTCCTGTCCAGGCTAGACCCAACGAGAGTCGAGGATAAAGGAAAAAACGTGGGGTTGGCAGTCTCGAAAGGTTTCGCTGCCGGTGACCCTGTTCACTGCAGGAACTATTCCAGCGCAGGGCCAGCCTGGGTGCCAGGGACGGTTGTAGAACAGACGGGGCCAGTGTCGTACCGGGTCGAGACGAACACCGGCCTCCTCTGGAGGAGGCACGCAGATCAACTGAGGCACAGAGTGATTGGGCCGGTCAGTGGAGCTCAGCAACAGGATTCAGCGTTAGGGTTCTCCCCCACCCGCTTAACCCAAGGGGGAGACAGCAGTGGACAACAGTCCCAAGCATGGGGGGAAGGAAGCAGAAGCAGCGGCCCCGACTCATATCCCTTTGATACGCCAGCTCTAGCAGGGGCCGGGGAAGGGGGAGAGGAGTTCGCGACCGCTGCCCCCGATAGTGATTTTGATTTTGATTTGGCGAGCCGGGGGGGTTTTCAGGAGTGTTCCCCCACCCATCCAAGCGAGAAGAGGGGTTTTTCGTTAGCCCCCAGTGCCCCCGGTTCCTCCCTAAGAAAGAGCACACCTCCCAACAGCGCCGCGGAGCCGCGGAAAGTCACTAACGAGTCTCCCTCTCATATTGCAGGACAGGAGACCAGGGGACAAAGAGAAGGTAGCAATCCCAGGGAGAGGCAGCCCGCACCGAGACCCCAGCGTGTTCGAAATAAGCCATCTTGGCTGAGAGACTTTGTCTCATAAGGGGGGGGGGAGTGTGTTGAGGTGGGCTCGAGACTTTGTCTCGTCCTAGGGGGGAGGGATGTTGTGTTCTGATGGTTTTACTGTACACATGGATTGAAATGTATCTGAGTCAATGTAACCTTGCCTATAGCAACAATGTAACCTTCAGCTGTATCATATAAGCCCTGTAATAGGACGCGAGCTAATGACCACCAGCTGGCAGCAGCGAGCGTCCAAGCTCTCTTGGTCCGAACTCATCAAAGGCAACAGCGCGGGAAGTTTTCCCGCCACTACCTACACCTGGACAAGAAGGGCGTGACCTGCAATGACGTCACGCAGACAGTAGCCAATGGGCTACCATGGCACCACGTTCAAATGTATTACTGCTGTATATAAAGAGCTATTGATCCGCCATTACCTCATGTTCCCTCTGTCCACGATGCAATAAACCTGAGTAAACCCAGCCCGAGGCTGTGTCCCGTGTCTTGGTTTGCATACACCAAATGTAGTACAATACATGGATTACATCCTCAACCCATATGCTACCAATAGACCTAGCTACTTAAGAGATATCATAGACTTTCTAAGGAAACTTCAATCAACTCATGACTTCCTTCACACCTTTTTAGCCATGGTGGATGTAGAAGCTGTTTTCACTAATATCCCATGCAGACCACAGGCTGTCAGCAATAACATTCAAAATAAGAACAAAGCCCACATATTCACTACCCAATGGAACTTTGTGCTCATATACAACTGTTTCACCTTTAATAATAAAATGTACCTCCAGATCAGTGGAACTGCCAGAAGTACTCACATGATTCCACAATATGCAAATGTATTAATAGCTGACCTAGAACAATGTTTTCTAAACTGATATACTCAAAAGCTACTCTTATATTTGAGTTACAACGATGACATTTTTATGGGGGAAAGGAAGCCTTTGAGAAATTTCATCGAGATTTCATCTAAATAGTTGTCTACACAACAGGTGCATTTTAGTAGACATCACCGTTAATGTATAACATGGATATATTAGTGCAATGCTGTATCAAAACCCACTGATCAATATACAGTACCTACTTGCATGCCCACAGCTGCTGTCCTAGATATGCCACAAAATCTATCATTTATAGCTAAGCCCTCAGGTACAATCACTTTTGCTCAAACCTAGAAGATAGAAACTTTAAACTCAAGGACAAATTAACTGGACAAGTTGAATACTTAGAAGTTACATACAGCAGGATATACCCAGAAGAGACTGAACACTTTTAGTTGTCACTTTCAACTCAGAAATGAGACCACTCACATCAATTATAAATAATCTCCAAACCAACCTTGTCAAAAGTATTTACAGTAACTCTCCCAAGCCCTTAGTCGCATGTTTATACTTACTTACAGACAACTCCAAAATCTCAAGTAACTATCAACATACAACAATGTATACAACACTAATAGTGATAGAGAGCAGCATTGGTTTAGTGGTTAAGACATTGAGCTTGATGACCGGGAGGTCATCAGTTCAAAACCCAAATTACTGTGTGATGGAGTGAGCTCCCATCATCTACCCCAGGTCCTCCCAACTTTGCAGCTCAAAAGCAAGAAATTGCAAGTAGATAAATAGCTATTGGTGGGAAAGGTAACAATGTTCCATGTGCTTCAGCATCAAGTCATGACCATGGAAACATCTGCGGACACAAACAGCAGTGGCTGTTTGGCTGTAAACAGAGATGAGCACTGACCACTAGAGTCAGACACAACTCACATTTGAGCAAGGGAGACCTTTACCTTAACACAGTGGTGGGGACTTTAATCTGCTACAAACACAGATGCCAGCATTGGCCCACATTTACTCTGGCAATATAACTACAGGACCAGTGGTGTACGGCTCCAGGTTCCCACCTTATCCCGGGAACCGGTAGCGGAAATTTCCCCAAGCCATGCCCACTTGGCCTACCATGCCCACCTCCCTACCCCAGGCCATGGTGTGGCCGATCAAGTGGGAGTGATCCACAGAGTTAGCCACGCCCAGGGTGGGGGTAGTAAATCCTTTTGCAGTGCATCACTGTACAGGACCCAACAATATCACACACAATTTCAATTGCATTTTTACTTGTTCCTCTCCTAATGTGATATATATCATTTTTTGCCCACAATACCCCTCTGTGCTCTACTTAAGAGAAGCAGGATAATCTCTGCATAAAGGAATGAATAAATACATTGAATATTAGGACAAGTAATATGTAGAAATGTGCTTCAAATCATTTCAATCTATCCAAATGCCTTTCATGGGATTTGAAATTGGTATACTGTACCTGGAGAAAAAAATCATTATAGAACAGGGATCCAGAGGGAGACAACTACAATAAATTATATAAATATGCTTGATTCCCTTTACAACATTTTAAATATTAGTCTATTAGTTCTTAAGCCATTACCAAATGTAAAATGCTACAATAATTATTTTGTTTTCTGCTGTTATTTTCCATAACCGAGGTTCTTTCCCAACTAATCACTGCCATTTTTTCTGAATAAGCTTCCAAGAACACAGCTTTATCAGAAAAGGACTAGCTCTCAAATAAGGTTCTTAAGTTCTCCCTCGGTGGGGAATGCAACACTGCCTCGCACAATTTGCAGTTTGTGTTATCTCTAGCCTGGAATTCCTGTACCTACTTGCTGTTGTCACTCTTTACTGAACAAATCTTCAGTGAAAAAGAACTGAGTATCAAGCAGGATCTTAAGTAATTACTAGTAATGACATGCCACATTGACTTGCACAATGTGCAACTCATGTCTAATTAATCACCATCTCTCTTGAGGCCATGTATAAATCATCACCGTTTAGTCTTACTTTTCTGTCTGTGGAAGTGGACTTGATCCATGAAAAATCATATTAAATTATAACAGTTAGTCTTAAGGTGTCTGTTTTATTTTGTTTTGTTTGTTTTTTACTTTTGGTTTGTGTTGTTTCTGAACAAAGTTTATGGTTTTTCAGTGTTTTGAACACTGATATGTAGCACACTGTTACATTATGGGAATCATAGTTGCCATTTATAAATGAAGGTGACAGAATCAGTACACTTATTGTATAATATATTTTTGTGTGATTTTAGTCCTTGGCATATGAATAGTGTTTCGAGAACTGGTAGCACAAATGTGGGTAGCAGTGGGACAAGGATTGCAGATTAACCACATGGAAGAGTTTTGTCTCTTATATTTGCACTTGTCCTATCTTCCTGTTAGAGCATTAATCAATCAGCCTTTTAAAAAGTCAACACCAGTTTTGCATAATTATGGTAAGTCTATGGTTGCATGGAGAGACGGTGTAGTATGTTAATGTTCAGAAATACATGGACTTGAAAATAAAATTGAAGATTTGCAAAACCAAATTGTGCCCTCTTCCTCCTCCCTTCTATAAAAAACCAATAGTCCTGTGGTTCTGTATTTTGATATACATAAAACCTTCATGCAGTGGCGCATTAAACTGCTGTACTGCAGCCAAAACATTGTGAGTTCGATCCTGGTGCATCAAGGTTGACTCAGCCTTCCATCCTTCTGAGAGTGGTAAAATGAGGACAGAGCATGTTGGGGGCAAAATGCTAATTAACTTGTGAACCGCCCAAGAGATTGCACTAAGCGCTATTAGGGCGGTATGTAAGCTTTTGCTTTGCTTTAGTCAGGCAGACCTTGGGCTGCAAACAGGCTGCTAAAATAAAGGATCTCTTAATAATGGGCAGTGTACTTTTCCTCTCTGCATCCTTGTGAGAAGAGAAAAGGGGAGGGGATTGCAGCATTTTTGGACTGTTGCTCTTAGACTGAAGACTGGATTTATGTAATAGAGTGGGATTTGTGAATAGTATAAACAGGTGTGTGGGAGGATATTGTGCAAGATAAGACACTGTATTTTAAAAAACATCCAAGCTATATATCTGTGAAGTTTCACAGCTTTCCATAGTTTTGCCTAGTTGTGGTGCATAGAGCAAGCATTCATTTTAAAATGAACATCTATAATATAATTTTGTTCATGTTATAATATTAAAATTAAAATTTTAAAAATTCCTATCTGAAGCAGTAATACCTTCCCTTTTCAAACTTGTGTCCTTTCAGGAAAAAGTTTTTTTTTAAAAAGTTGGTGAGTTATTCTTGAGACAAAGTGGGATGGCTACCATGACTGCCATGAAGGTTACTTTTTCTAAACTGACGGTAAAAAAAATAAAAGTCAGTGGTCCCTGGCATTATAAATACACCTGTTCTATAGTCAAATCGGATCGGAAGAAGGGGAGGGACAGGAAAGGGGGAGGTGAAATACAGTGTTGTAAGGAACAATAATGTATAGGGACATGGAATGTGAGGTCCATGAATCAAGGAAAACTGTAAGTGGTTAAAAATGAGATGGAAAGAATAAGCATTGACATCTTGGGAATCAGCTAGTTAAAATGGACAGGAATGGGCGAATTCAGCTCTGGAAACCATCATATTTACTACTGTGGACAAGAAAACCTCAGAAAAAAACAGAGTAGCCATAATTGTCAACAAAAGAGGGAGAAAAGCAGAAATGGGATACAATGTAAAAATGATAGAAAGATGTCAGTCAGAACACAAGGCAAACCTTTCAATATCACTGTAAAGGTTTCCCTTGCTCAAAAGACAGTCATATCCAACTCTAGGATTCAGTGCTCATCTCTGTTTCAAAGCCGAAGAGCCAGCGCTGTCTGCTTCTGCAGCTCCACTGGGAGGGAATTCCACAGTGTTGGTGCAGCCACCGAGAAGGCCCTCATCCTAGGCCTAGTCAAGGCCTTTCTAGCTAATCTTGGGATCGGCACCTCAAGCTGCATCGTCATGGAGGAGCGAGTGATGTGGGCTGTTGTCCTGAGGGTCAGACGTTCCACCTGGTAGGAAGGTCCCAAACTGTTTAGGGCTTTGAATGTAAGAACTAACACTGTCACCACAGTCTCTGGACTAAGTATTATAGCTAGTAAATACTCTGGTACTTTTCTTTGTACCCCACTTCTTTGTTTTGTTGCTGTTAACATATTTCTTTCCAACTGAAAATGCTAAGATATTAGGAGCATTATGAGGTGCAGTTATGTTAGTTCTGACTCCTGGTGGATCTGTGACTAGGTGAGTTATGGAAGATGGTATCAAAAGCTGTACTTATGTGTTGCAAACTGAAGGCTATGGCTTCCTTTATTGAGTCAGTCCTTTAGATAGTCTTCTTCCCTTCTGCTTTGTGCTTTTCCTTGTATTGCTGTCTCTTCCACTGAGTCATGGCTTCTAATGATGTCCCTGAAGTATGATAGCCTTAGTTCAGTCATTCTTGCTTTTAGAAAGAGTTCAGGCTTAATGTGATCTAGTGCTCATGTAGGATTAAATAATTTATATATAGCTTTATGTTCTAAGTTGAAAGTCTATGAATTTGGAACATAGAGCCATATGTAAATTAATTCATCCTTAACTAAATTAAACTACAAATCCTTAAGGAAATTCCAATTAAAATTTAGTTTGGTTAATTATACAAAACAATGTATAAATGGCTGCACATGAGTTCTGTCTTGAGTTAATATAGTGTCAGCGAAGCCTATCTTCAGGGACATTAGAGTATATCATTAGGTTCTTTTAGCTTTTCCTTTGTCCTCACAACAATCATTGCAGAGACATTAGACTAGCCAACTGAGAGCTTAAATCCAATACCCTACGGATAACCCTATACTGGATTCTTATAGTATATTGACCCTTCTCTATTGCACTTTTACTAGCACTTTTGTACTGTATATGACAGGGGGTTGCAAATTATGGCCCACAGGCTGGAACCGGCCTGTGGCAGCAAACCATCTGGCCCATGGCAACAACCCTGGAAGCACAAACAGACACGTTTATGACAGCGGTAAACTCACCCATGCAAACACACCTGTGCCTGTCTGCGCAAACACTGCTGCCATGCTTTACAGCAGTGTTTGCGCCAGAGAAACCATGTGTCCAGCCCACTCTTAGCTGATGGAGTGGGCATGGTCCAGCCCACGGACCATGAAATTAAAATTTCAGCTATGCTTCCTAAATCTATAATGTGTGCATATTAATAATGATAATTATCCAAAGTGATGCAAAGATATGGCAGGGGACATCATGTGCCTATGGTTAGAATTCAACATCACAGTTGGAAAGAGGTGGGTAGGAAAGCAAGAGAGATAGATTATACTTTATGAGGAAGTGTCACTCAGTTACTTTTTATTATTCAAGAAGATAGAGATGCTACTCTGTGAATGATAAAGGTTGTTTCTCCATCAAGATGAAAAAATAAATCAACATGAGAAGTAATGACTTATTTATGAACCACAGAAAGAACCCTCAAGACATGCATCTCATTGTTCTAGCAAAAGACAGCTTCCTTATTTATGTTTGGATTTTATTTTCATTTTTACGAGCAATTGTTGCATTTTTAAAAAATCTTTGAAATGATGTAGGTTTGTGGTAGTGAAGTTTCTAGAAGAACATCACAGGGAGATGGTGTATATGTGAGTATTGGAATCTGCAGACAGGGGAGCCAGATTGTCTGCTCTGGGAAAAGCAATGGATTTGTCACAAGTCAAATAATGCATTTGAGGTGTATCTGTTAAGAAGTGAAAAGAAGTGAGTCAGTCATTTTCACATTGAGCTCTATAAGTGCAATTGAGTCCTGTGAATTGAATATGATTAAATTAAACTGTTAGCTGGAGCAAAAGAAATGAACAAATTTCACTCCATCACAGAGACACTGGTCCTCATAACTTATGTTAAAAGGTTCAGTATCATGAAAGATTTCCCATTCTGTTTTATGTTGATATCCACCCATCACCATCCATGATAATATGTTGTCACCTGTGTGTGAACTTCTCTGGATATTATTTACACCCCCTAACTGTCTGACACCTTTAAACTGTTTGAAGTTGATGAGGTCAGTTCTGTGTTGTTGACATCATTGTCTTTCTCTTCCTCTTCTTCATTGTTTATTGTCATTTCCTCCTCCTCAAACTGCAGAGTTGAAAGGGTCCTATGGATCCGCTGTCAAAAGAGGCACAGTGGGGAGTCAAATTCTCAACCTCTGATTCTACTGCCAGATACCTAAACCACTATGCTATCCAACAGTTCTCATCATCATTTTATCTCTTCCCTTAGAAACATATAGCATTTCTTTTTGTTTTATTCCTACAATTGTAAAATGCAAGCCACACTTTGATTTAAATGTGATTTTCCGATGTTACATGTGGTACTGTCAAAACTATCTAGTCTTAATTACTATAGAATTTCCTCTAATTACATGGATTCACTCTAATGGGCTGTACATTAAAACTGGGAAAGAATACTGTGAGCCTGTCACCCACCTGCCATAAAGAATTGCATGGAACCATTTAAACAACTAATTGTAATATGTGAACTTTTAATTGTAACTAATTGTGACAAGAGTTGCCATTTCTGACTAAAAGTAAAAAACAAAACACAAAAAGCACTTGGTAGTAAGGGAAAGGAGGGGGAAAAGTCAAGCTTTTGAATGGAGGCCCTCTTCAAAGCCCTTGCCATATAGCAGGAAAAAAAATCAAAGTCAGTGGTCCCTGGCATTATAAATACACCTGTTCTATAGTCAAAACTGAGCACATATGAAGAGTAACAGCTGACACTCAGATCATTACTTAATGTAAACATGGTATTGCCTGTCACTTTGCATCTGAACTTTCTTAAAAGATACCATGAATTAACTGAGAACAGAGGCAGCAGGATTTAAATTTATTATTATTATTAATTTAAGGTTTTGTCTTAATGTGCTGTATTGTATGGTGGAGGACAGGGGTGCCTGGAGAACAATGATCCATAGGGTCGCAAAGCATCGGAATCAACTGTGCGACTGAACAACAACAACAAATTGTAAAGAAACAAAAGCTTGGCTTTAGTTTCTTCTCTCCTTTCTTTGAAACCACCGGTATCCATTTTTTCCTCTGAAGATGTGTTTTAACCCTTTCCTTACTTTTTGAATGTGCAATCAAATCAAATCTGTATTATGGCCCAAGACCAGCATAGAATATTTAATCATTTTGAAGAAGTTTTAAATGGAATAATTTTTCATTATTATTCGACAGCTTTCCATTTTATCAATACTAGAAGACTATAGATATGTTCATTTTTACTTTGCTGTATATATTGTTAAATAAATGTCTAAGAAGATTTTCTTCTGAGATGGTTTTTGGTTCCAAACAGGCTGGAGAAAGTTTTGCTTGCAGAGGTGCTGAGATTTCAAAGCCTCATTTATTTATTTCTTTGAGACTTTGTCAAGCTAAAACAAATCTATTTTGGGGGACAGAGAATTGAGCTTTTTGTTTTCTTTAAGCAGGAACATTTTTCACTACCCCACCCCTCACCATTTCTGGGCATAAAAAAGTTTGTCATGCCGATTAAACATATTGAAGATTGAACAGATGATAGTGTGTTATTAGAGTACAATGTTGTTATTTTAGCTAAGCTGAAGAAGCACTTACCTGAGTTAAAAAGGCAACCTCAGAAATTGTCCTAATAATCTGATGTTTTGTGGCGTTTTACTGAACTGAAAAAAAGACAGCATTAGAAATTCATTGAATAAGTAAACAGTTGAGATCAGTTTAGAAAAAAAGTTTTCCTTAATTTTTTTAAGTTAACGTAGTTCAAAGATGCATAATATAAGTTTTAGGTGCATTCTCCATGCATGTTTAACCCAGTTATTCTATACTGAATTTCCTTTTTTTATTATTAATTTTTAAAATATTTTATTAATTAAAAACAGAAGACAACATATGTGTACACACCAGCACAAACAAAGAGAAAGAAAAAGAGAAGAAAAAAAAAAGAAAGGAAAATACAATTCAATGCTACAAAGTTAAATACTCTTATAGTTACTCTATCTAGTCTAACATTAATGATATCCATCAGAGACAGGTTATACGTTCCCTACAAGAACCAATAATAAAATGTACACACAAACATTTAACTCTCATTCCAAAATGATAAATGATCCATAGGAGGCTTGCTCTCTTTGCCTTTAGTTATAGTATGATCTAGGAAGGGCTTCCAGATCTCATAAAATTTATTTTTACTCATGATACCTTTTTTAATATTTATTTCGCATGTAAGTTTGTCATTTAATGCTGTTGTCCAATTTTGAACATACCAGTCTTCAATTTTTATTTGCTCTCCTCCCTTCCACTTAGCAGCTATACAAATTCTTGCATTCACTATTAAAATATATAGCAAATCTGCATTATAATGATTTGAAATGACATTACCAAACTCAAGTATCAACACTTGGTGCATCCAATTTAATACAGGTACCAAACATTTTTGTTATCTCGTTTTCCACTAACATCCAAAAACCTTTCACTCTTTCACACTCCCACCACATATGGAGATAAGTCCCAGTCTCTTTTTTACAATTCCAGCATAAGCTTGATTCCTTTGGATTCATCAATTTTATTTTTGCTGGGGTTAGATACCATTTCCACAATACTTTATAATTGTGTTCTTTTATTCTAATTGATAAATTTCTCATTACTCTATTTTTCCATTTTAACTTCCAACTTTCTTCACTAATGTTTATATTTAGGTCGCTTTCCCATGTCTCTCTCATACTATCATTGGTGTAATCCATATCAATTAGCAATTTATATATTTTACCAGTTAACCCTTTTAATTCTATTTTCCCAGACCTAACATTACATGCTAATTTTTCAAACTCAGTTAAACCTCTGTTTAGGTCTGATTCAGTGGCTATATGAGAGTTCCAATTATTAATTGCTGCTACTTGAATCCAGTTTAAGTTCATTTGGGTAAACATTTTTATCTTTTTTTCTTTATTTTTACAAAAATCTATCCAATCCTTTAGAAACTCTATTTTATTAATTTGAAGTAGCAATTTGTTCTTACTAGTTAATAGTATTGGAAAGGATTTTATATCCCCTAATTCTATTATGGGCGAAGTTCCCAGAGCAAGTTTATTTTTAACAGAATGCCAAACATTCAACAAACTTTTTAAAATTTTATTATCATTGTTAATTTTAACTTTGTCCTTACCTAAAGGTATTCTTTTCCAACTTTGTGTAATTCTTTCATACCAATGCCTTCCCATAATGTGTCTTTGTGCATTAAATTTTTTAGAATGATTTTCAATTGATATGCTATATAGTATTTTTTTAATATCTGGTAACCCCCCACTTTTCTGATCTTTATAGCACAATGTCTTTACAATCCTTGGTCTCTTACCATCACTACAACAATCATTTAACAAATTTTGTAATTTCTTGAGATCCTCATCTTTAATTTCTACTGGTAATGTTTCAAATATATAATTAATTTTGGGGACTATCTTCATTTTAATCAGCGCTATTCTTCCAAACCATGATAATTTTATTTTTTTTGTATTGAATTAGCAATTCTTTTATTTCTTTTATCAATGTTTCAAAATTTTATTTTTTTACTTCATCATACTGATTAGATATTCTTATTCCTAAATATTTTATATTACTTTTGATGTTAATATTGAAAGTGTTCTTAATTTTATTCTGAGTTTCCATAGTTGTATTAAAAAAAATTATTTCTGACTTATCCCAATTTACTTTTAAGCCAGTCGCATCTTGGAAGTTTCTAAGATGAGATTGTATTTTAATTTAATGCATTTTGTGGTTCTTTTACAATTAGCAAGGTATCATCCACATATAAATTAATTTTATTATCATTTATCCCTTTTAAATCTAAGTCTTCTCTAATTACGTTTGCAAACATTTCGATAGCCATTATAAACAAAATTGAAGACAATGGATCACCCTGCTTTGTACCAGCTCCTAACCTTATATCTGGTGTAAATACATCATTTACTTTTATTTGCGCACAACCCTGATGGTATAAATTATCAATTGCTGTTGTAAATTTAGAGCCAAATCCATAATTTTTCACTATTTCTTTAATGGAAAACCATTGGAGAGAATCAAACGCTTTATATATGTCTAAAGACAATAATCCGATTCCTTCTTTACTCTGTTCTGCAGTATGCATTAATGCTACCACTCTCCTTGTTATGTCTGATAAGTATCTTGATTTCATAAATCCCGCTTGGTCAATATTTATATAATCTCCCATAAATTTATTCATTCTATTTGCAAGTATTGCCGTGAAGATTTTTAAATCCTGGTTCAATAATGAAATGGGTCTATAAGACTCCACTCTCTCTTGATCTTTCCCAACCTTAGGAATTAAGATTATTATCGATTTTTACCATGAGTCAGAGGACTTTCCTCCATCTAATACATAATTAAATATTCTAGTAATTTTTGGAACTATCATTTTTTTGAAATCTTTATAAAATTCTGACGCTGGTCCATCTTCTCCTGGTGCCTCTCCTATTTTTAGCTTGTCTATAGTTGTTGAAACCTCCTTTTCTGTAATAGGAGCTTCCATTATTAGTTTGTGTTCCTGACTCACCTTGCTTTTAGTCCAGTTTTTAATATAATCCGATGCCACTTCTACATCTAATTTCTTTTCTGAATAAAGATTTTGATAAAATTGCCTGGTGATTTCTATTTTTCCCTTCGTTTTATTTCATCTATTTCCTTGGTTATCAATTAATATTCTTATTTCTCTTTTTTCCTTTTTTTCATTTGCAGCTCTTGCCAACATTTTGGAATTTTTATTGTTATACTCAAAATAATTTCTTTTTAAATAAATTAAATTCCTTTTAACACTTTCAATATCCTTTCCAGTTAAGTCTGTTTTCAATTGTTGCAGTTTGTCAAATATGTTTTTTTTCTTTGGTCCTTATATGTTCCTTCTGAAGTCGTTCAATTTCTTCTTCTATATATTTTTGTTTCTCCTTATATTGTTTGTTCTTAATACTAGCAAGTTTGATACTTTCACCCCTAAATATTGATTTCATTTATCCCACAGAATGTTATCTGATACTTCACCTGTATCATTAAAACACCAAGATTCCTCCCAATTTTTAATTATTTTCTCTTTGTCTTCCTGTTTGTTAAATTTTTTTGAATCATATCTCCAATTAATCTTATTATTTTTCCTTTTATCTGATATTTTTAGATCTACTATCATTTTTGCGTGATCTGATTCTCTAAAAATCCCTAATTCCACATTTTCTAGTGTCTTAACTAAATTATTTGTAACCATGACATAATCGATTCTTGAATATGAATTGTGGACTTGTGAGTAATACGTATATCCACTTTCATTACCTTTTAATTCAGACCACGCATCATATAGTCCTATTTGTTGCATCTATGATTCTAATATTTTCTTGGTTCCAATTTTTTGTCTCAAAACATTTGATGAATCAGAATCTGATTTAATCAAATTAAAATCTCCTGCCACTATTATCTTATTAGTATTTTCCTTCATTATAATCTGATGTAATGTATATAGGAATTCATCTTGTTTCTGATTTGGGGCATAAATATTAACCAACAAAATTTCTTCATCATCTTTCAAACCTTTTATTATTATATACCTTCCTTCGGGATCAATAATAGTTTTTAATTTTACAAAACCTATCCTTATTGAGATTAGTACTGCTACACCCCTTGCCTTGGATGTTCCACAAGCCTTCTCATAATTTTCTATCCAATTCAATGTTAAATTGTTAACTTTTTCATTTTTTTGATGTGACTTTTGGAGGAATATTAAATCTGGCTTACTTCTTCTAATTGCTGCTTCGATACGTTTTCTCTTTATTAGGGACCCCAAGCCCTTCACATTCCATGTTAATACTCTAACCATTATCAATATTGTCAATATCTACCCGTTGTTGTGTGTTCCATAAGTTCAAAAAACCATACGTCTCTGAAAATGATGAGAATTTTTGTATATAGTTACTTCTTGATAGAGAGCAAACATGAAGGTGATACTCCACAACCAACAAGAAAAAATTAACATAAAAACTTACAAAAAAATAGACATGACATATTTTGAAACATTTATAACCAATCAACCTCCCCACCCTTTCTACCTTAACGAAAGAAAAAGAAAGCCCTGCGTGACAAGGAGGGGAGGGGGGATGTATCAAGATTACCGAGCGAGCATCCCAGTTGTCGCAGTTAACACTTTGTAATACTTCATACCATAACTAATTTTAATAAATCACTAACCCACTTCAGAGCTACAGTTCTCATAAAGTCCCGAGGTTATTAGAGCCTCCTTCAATTCATCCCAGTCTTTTGATTTATATTCAACAATTTTAGCATCTACCAGGACATCCAGAGCAAGTTATGCTTCTTTAATCAAGCTACTTTTCCCATCATGTGTAAATCTCAATTGTCGTGGTGGTTTCCAATTATATTTTATCCCTTTATCTCTTAAATTTTTTGTGATGGGTTTAATCTGCTTGCGCCAAATTCATTCTTCAATTGATAGGTCATGATAAATTTCAATATCATTACCATCTAGCTTCAAAGCCTTTGAACCAACCTTTCTTATGTGTGACAACATGCTGAATTTCAGGCCTTCATTGGCAAATCTTACTAAAACATTTCTATTTGTTTCCTTATTCTTCCTATTTCCCAATCTATATGCACTAATAATGTCATCAATTGTGAATTTTTTATCTGAGTTTAAATCGTTTAACCAGGATACAATTCTTTGCTTTAACTGATCAGGGGTGACTTTCACAATATTTTTAATTATTACATTCTGTCTTTTAGATTGATCTTCATAATATTCTAAGGCTTTTCCATGATGCTCTAGTTTTGTTTCCATCAATTTAATTTTCTCTTGCAACACTTCTGCCCTGTTACTTAGTGTTTCAATTTCTTTTCTATTAATATTTGCTGCATCCTTTATCTCAACCACTTCCTTCATAATATTTTGAGTTTGTTTCCGATTGGTCTCTACTATACCTTCAACCATTGCTAATATTGCTAATATTCTTTGCTGAAACTTTTCTAACCTGTCCTGTTGCAGTTTCATAAAATCTTGATTGTCCCTGAGTCTTTGCTTTTCCAAGGCTTCACGTTTTGTGTTCAAAAAGCCTTCCAGTCTGTCAATACCTTCTTCAATACTACCCTTTTCATCATCTTCCCTATCTATTACTATTTCCTCTATTTCTTTAGTCATTTTTATTTTTAATTGGTCATCAGAGTCTAGTTTTTTTATGTTCTTCTTTTTCTTAACCACTTGCATTTCACTATCCTTGTCAATCTTTTCCCGTAAGATTTGTTCTTCCTGCCAACTAACCTCTTGCT